>DF237222.1:0-75784 GCA_000708835.1 Klebsormidium nitens
AACAAACCAAACCTCAACGGCAAAGCTTGTCGCTCGGATCTTCCCTTGTATATTTGCATTAGTGTCCGGTCGAACCACGGACGTCGTTGTAAGTTCGATACTCTTTTGGCGGCACGAGAAGGCCTGCCATCAGGTCTTTCTGGCAGCACGGCACTGACGACGAGAATTCGAGGATTCTTGTCCAGATACGGCGTGACATACACCGCCAGTTTTGCAGCTTTCGATTGCAGGACGGGTCCTGGCGCTCCACAGAGCTCCGTCCTTCTTTGCATTCTTTGGTACTGCAGCTTTCGAGACCACCCGAAATCTGATTGATCCGTACAGCAAACTTCGTTCCCTCACCCGGAGTACTTCAACACCTTCGCCAAGCAAAGCTGACATTCCGCCTCACTAGAACTGCCGAATGTCTCTGCAGGTTGACAAGAGCATCTTCGAACCCGCCCAGATCACCAAGAAGAGGGAGTTCGTGCGCCGCCTCATCCTGTCCATTGCCCACCATCTGGAGAACGGAACGCTCGTGCGACCGTTCGCGCCCCCAACTTTGAGGCGCCTGGCCGAGCAAGCACGGGAAGAGCTGGTTTCGTGAAGTTAAGTCGCTTCTACGAGTTGCACGATGAAGTAATTTTCAATGTTGGCTCTCGTCTAGCAAGTTTCAATAATGTCGGCTTAATCGGGTACTTCAGACTTCAGTCCAGATCAAACATGTCACAGAACGGGTTGAGACAGGCGCTGACAAGCAAAGTTGAAACACTGTAGCATCCCCGTTGAGCAGAACCGTTCAAGTTGGAACAGGACAGGGCTCGTACTTTTTTGGGACCTTGTTCGGACGATGTGCAGACAAAAAATATGTAAGCTGAAAGCGACCGCGTCTTGTTTGCATCCGGACTCGCCTCGGAATGAGTTGAGACCGTCTCCGGACAGTGCTCGGACATGTTCCGGACATCATGTATGAAGCGCAACATGCCAGATCCATGTCAGACATACATGGGACATGGTTCGGACAGCCTACAGACAGCAGCGAATGTCCGGCACATGTCCGAAAAATTCCTATTCGGACATTCTTTTCGTTCCGGCACAGGTCCGACCTTTGTCCGGGATCTGTCCGAACTCTGTCGGTCCAAGCGGGGCTTTGTCCCGCGTGCTTCGAAACCCTGTCCGATACTTGTCCGTCATCTGTCCGAATCAGTCCGGCCCTGGTCCGAGCCCTGTCTGACCGTCGGATCCAGCTCGGACCCGATTCGGACAAAGGCTTTCTCACAGTGAATTTCTTGCTTCTGGTGAAACCTGCGGACGGTTGCATTCAGCCTCGTACTAAGCACCACACTCACCAGAAGTGACAAGTGTCATGCGGCTTGGGCTTTCACATTCCGCCCCTCCCTGCCTGCGTCTGGTACATCCCCGGCACCTCCCAGATCGTCGAAGTTCTATCGGCGGGAAGGTGGATTCGCGAAATGGCTATTATGGGGCTGCACATAGGTCAAACGCCTGCGCTATCTGGCGATGACGTTCCGTTTCATTTACTGATGCCGCTTACGTCATCGAAGGAGCGCCGCTGATGGGCTTCCGCTTTTTCGTCGATCTGATGCCGCGTGTATTGACGAAGGTCAAACGATTGGTCCTCCGTATGGTGATGAGTCCTTCGCCGCGTGCTTATGTTATGTGGGCAAGTCGGCGTTCCTGAGCTTCGTGCGTCGGTTTCATTGTTTCCAACAAGAGACCATATTTTATCCTACTGACAATCTTGAAGCATCAATCTGCCTGTATACTTGCTCGATTTGGATGCATATATATGTGCTTTTTAATCTGTGGTCTGGCCCCATGGTCGTTGCAATCCATGGTCCTCCCAGCTTCGTTTTGTCGACGTACGGGTTGGGTTTCTGCAACCGCTCTCAAGAAGTCGCATCCAAGGCTTCAGAATTTGGGTTGGTTTGCAGATTTGACTATATAGAAAATCGAAAAACTGATCGTTCGAAGCGGATCATGTTCTGGTTAAGTTGCACAGCTACGCGCCTAAGCCTGCGAAGCACAGCGCCTCAGAGTTTAATAAGTTGATTGAGCCCCGCTGTAGGATGGTCCACGAACGTTTCGTGCTGGCTTGTAAGACGTGCAAGTCTCGGTGATCAAACCATTGGTTTTGACGTGTTCTCATGACTACTCGGTTGTGCATCGCTCTCCACAACCGCAAGCAAGGATACCGAACATATAGGCTCATGCCCGGCGACTATTCGAGAACCTGTAGGGCTTTTTGCGTCAGGAGCTGGGGTGGCTCAAAGTACAGAGCTTTGAGTGGAACCTTACGCTTATGTGTCAAGGCCCAAAGTCTTACTTAGGACCCATTTTAAGCTCCCGTAGCGATATGTGATACGAGGAGTTGCACGAGCACAACTCTACTTTCTACAGCTAACATCACAGCTCCTCGTTTCCACTTTCTCCTTCTGCTGACGGCAGCAATGCTGCCCAGGTTGTGTTGGGGCCCCCCGGCCCTGATTGAGCCCCACGAAGAACGTCCCGGTTCTGAGCCGTGCCCCTTATCAAACTGGAATTGATCATATCGATAAGGACGTTATATACGCATTCCACTCAAACCGACTTCGTTGCTAGCTGTTACTATCTCTGTCAGATCCCAGGTTTTGGAACCAGTTCAACCCACCAAAAATAGAGAGTTGCCGTTCTTGGAAATTGCCCCTGGAGCATCGCCGATTTGCTTCCGCCTGTCCTTCTAATCCCGGTCAGCAGAAGCCTAACAGGATTCAAGACAAGCACGTTCCCTTTGAGAGTATGCAAAGCCCATTACTACTCATTAATGATTTCATGCGTACACCCGCGCTCAGCTCTTTCCGAAGCCTGTCGCTTACTGTTTGATTGAAGCGTCATCACGAGGTCATTCCATCTGCCACCCAAATGAGGCTTTTGACGTCAGCTGCCAACGGATTAATCCGGCCTTGTCGAACCGGATCTGACAAGTCATCCGAGTCACTTCTCGACTTCTCTTCAAGCCTTTTGTTGTTGAGCTCCAACGTCGGTGCCCGACGTCGGTGACCCTGGCGGTCTTTTCGACCGCCAGCCCATGGCCAGAAGTTGTGGCTTCACACCTCGTCGGATCGGTTCTGCAAGAGCCTCGATCATTTGGACAAGAGAGGACGGGCTATCTGCTAATTATATCAAGTGTGTTTCTCAAAGAGTGGTCTAGTCCTAATCTTCAGCATTCGAAGCTGGTGAAGCTACCATATCATGCACTGGATGCCCGTTCACCGTCCCTGGCCATCTCATGAGCCCGCTTCAGGCTGTCTGCTCATTGGCCGAAGAGCCGAAGCAGGATACTCCGTCTGCCGTGTTGCAAGGCTCGCTCAACACGATGGCAAATTTCTTCTTAGTATCTCTTTGTATATCATCATTCGCAGAATACTTAGTGTTGGGTCCTCTCCGCGTCAAAAGGTGCTGAGAGGCAGAGAGGGTGCTGAGGGCAGCTCATGGCGGCCCGGAATGTCGATGTCAAGCCTTGAAGCTGGACAGTATCTGACCGTCCGTCTTGCGGTGGGCCTCATCGACGGTTTGCAAAGGTCACGTGGCTCACGGGGCTACCTGCGCCAAGCCCTTGTTATCCTACACGTGTAGGTACGTCATTGCTCGAGTTGCTGAACAGCCTGAGAAGTGAGAACACTGAACAGCGCGCGGCAGAAGTTCAAGAAGGGCGCCTTCTGTGAAGAGTGAAGAAGTTCAGCCTTCAGGCTTCAGGACCAGCAGTCAAAACAGGGAAAGAAGGCAAACCCTGGGTCTTCACCGCCTAGCATTTGTCGCTGTGCGTGTAAACATAAGCGGCACGTCCCTTTCGCTTTGTTTGTAGATAAGCTGAAAGATCTGTGACAGCGCGGACGTCATTGAAGCAAAGAAGTCGAGAGGATCAAGCATTGGAGAGGGCCACAAGCAAAACAAGCCGGTTTTGTGGAAAGCCGAGTGATGCCCAGATGGCTCTGAATGTGGTTCATACGAACACCTGCCAAGGTGGAAGTGTGAAGAGCGCATTGCACGCACCGGCAACGTCCAGCCTTATCAGCACAAGGTAATTTTTGAAGAATAAGAAAGCGTCCTAGCTGGGGGGCCCTAGACTGCGTCAGGCAACATTGGCACTTTAGATCAGGCCTCGGCATTTGCAGTTTTAGCATTTTCAGTGCCCTTGAACAAACCAGAAAGATTACCAGACTGACTCTTTTAATGACGACTTGGAGCCCTCATCAACTTTTACCTCGGACTTGCTCTAATCGTCAAAAAGGCAATGGAGAAGCAGGCTGAACAATTGTAAGCAATTCACCCAGAGGAACAGCATTAAAAAATTAAACTCCAACCTTTTCAAAGTGACGTGAAGAGGAAACAAGTGTTGTCCTGCACAGTTCGTTGTCAAGACGATTGGAATAGGGTTTTCTCATTGACCATGTTTTCCAGCTAAATATAGGTATCCGACATCTGTAGTGCGCTGACCGCTCAACTCTTCTGGTTTTTCAGGAGCGAGTTTCTGAGAGGATCTGCATTGACCTCCTTCTCCAGAGCTCCTGATCTTTCCAGCAAGGTGAGGGTCTGCTTTTGCATCATACACTTGGTAAGAAGGGAAATACTTCCTGTGCACTTCCGCAAGCAGGTACAGAGTTCACAAACAATGCTGAGATGCTGCCAGCATCCTGACATGTTTTTTCAATTGCCAGTGTAAATGTTCTGGCAGCAGATTTTAATCACGTGAAGCCTGCTGCTTGCTGCTCCGTTTTCTGAAGTCCTCCCGTCCTGTGCAGTCAACAATCCCCGCTGGAAAGGTCCTTGCCAGGGCCTCTGCCCCCAAGGAAACTTACTACACGGTGCAGAAAGGAGACAGCCTGTATCGGATTGCCAAGCAGCACGATGTCAAGCTCTCTTCCCTTGCCAATGCAAACTCCATCAGAATTGCACGGAGAGTGCCAATTCTGCCAGGACAGCAGCTCAAGATACCAGGAGTAAAGGATCGAGCCAGCCTCAATGAGCAGGAAAGGCAGCGGATGGCAGCAAAGTTGAAGAGGATTGCAGAGACAGGACACCTCTCAAGCACTAAAGAGCAGCTGCGTGCAAGCCTGGTCCCAAGGGTCCCTGCGCAGAAGGCAAATGAGGTAAGTCGAGCAATTATCATCTGGTTTGTCGCATGTAACGAAACTTCAGCCAAGTCCATGTTATCTCTATCTACCACAAACAACAATCTGTGATGATCGTAGTGATAATTGTGGTGCCTTAGAACACTCGGTCATCAGATGTGTCGTACAGTGTCAAGGTTTTTCATACCCTGTCGAGCAGATTTTTCTTCCAAGACACTGTTAACTTGGTTGAACGAACTCAGGTTGTGATGACCCAGAAAGCTTGGGGAGAGAGCGGTTCCTGAAATGATAAGGATGATAAAGAGCGTCAGAAGTGTGACATTGTTGCGCTCATTCTAACATTCTCTGCATAACCTAGGACATGTTCCTAAACTATTCGCTTGTGCAAATTGCAGGTCAGCCGGCGCTCGAACGTGGTGGCCTCGGTGGCCGTCGACAGTCGCCCCGCCCCCTCGTCCAGCACCCAGGCCCTGGGCGGCTTCTCCCTGTGGCAGCCGGCAGGCGTGCTCCTCCTCCTGAGTGCCGCCTTCTTCTACATAACCCGGCCCAAGCAGACGGCCGCGTACGTTGATCCTAGCGTCAGAAAGGCGCAGGCGGTAGAAAGAAGCAAACTGAACCTGAAGCCCGCCGATCTTCCAACCCCACTCCTGCCGCCTACCCCGCCTAAGCCCAGCGTCATCAGAGTTGAGGCGTCTGCAGAGGGCGCCTCCACCGAACCAGGGACTCTCCGTTACAGCCGTGTTGGAAGCGCTCTGTTTGCTGTCGGGTCGCCTCGCGTCCTGGAAACCATGCTGAGCTCCAGAGGACAGGAAGTAGAGGCGCGGGCGAGCATTGCGCCCCCCCAGGTAGGCAGATTTTACTTGCACGTGTCATCTCCATCCTACATTTTACCGGAGAGTCCCAGGCTTTAATCCACTGAAACAACCTGAGCCGTTTTCCCCCAGAGAAACGTTGAGAGTTCTGCTCATTTTGTTGATGTAAGCACTGCATGGCTGTTGCTGAGGGCAGCAGTCTGCTCGACTTTGGCGTACATGACAAACGCCTTGATTCAATGCTAGACAGCTATTACCCCGTCGATAAGCCGGAGGCTTACCTGAGTCTTCATTTCACAGATGCATTGTTGCATGAGACTGGCTCTGATGAGTTCGCCGCTGCCATTTTGCCCAGCTTGGTCGCCATTTTCGGCGCTGGTAAACGTCCTATTTGCCCTCTGCTGGCCGCCGTCTGCCTCTACATCCTGGGCAAACCGCTATTTGAATCCCGGACCAGTTGATATATCGGTGATTTTGCTCGTCTCTTGCAGTACGAAGCCGAGAAGGCGGAAGCTCGGAAGGTGCTGGAGGAGCGGCTGGCGGCGGCACGGGCTGCGGTGTCGGAAGGGCAGCGGCGGGCGGAGCTGGCCCGGGAGCGAGCGCAGCAAGCGGAGGAGGCCAAGGAGGCGGTGTGGGGCACGGTCGAGCGCATCCGGGAGCTGAGCAGCATCAACGAGTGAGCGGCCGATTGTTCTCTCTTTTGTCAGAAATTGAGGCTTGTCCTTGCCGGAAGGGCGTTCGATATGCGAACGCCCACGTTAATCTGTCAAAAAAATTGAGGGTTCAATCATGGTGCAATGTCAACTGGTGACCAAGCGGCACCGCCAGTGGTTAGCCAGGTTTCTCCGTTGGGTTTTGGAAGGCTCAAGGAAGTTCTGAAGACTTTGCAAGAGGAGTTCTTGGGGCCAGCGATCATGATAGAAAGCTCCAGTCGATTGGGATAAATGGGAGCATGAGAAGGTAGCTTATCTCCGGTTACATCCTCCAAAAAGGCAGGATGTCGAGAAGAGCGACGCTAAAAAAAGCTATGATGCTGTGCAGAATTGAAAGGATGGAAAGCAAGAGCTCTTGGGGTTGCATCTGGTGGGAAGCGGGATCCCAGCATTAGATAGACAAGTTCCTATTATGATGGAGTTCGTAGCAGAAAGTGCGGGCCCTCGCAATGCAAACTGGGCTTGATTGGCTATTCTTTGTGCAGATCGTCAGATGTTCCTAAAGAGCCAAGCTAGTCATGTAAATACTCCAACTTTAGGTAAACCAACGATCCAGCTCGGGGTTTTTTGACATTGAGGGGGACTCGCAGTGGGAATACCGACGCCGTCTGGTCCTCTGATTGCCACTAGGCAGTATCTACATCTTCGCTTTCTTCCCGTTCGTACCACACTTTCCTGCTGCAAGTTTTGTTTGCTTCAGCATGCTCTTAGACTGTTTCATCCTGGCTTTCAGGTCTTCAATGTTTCCGGCTTTGTTTGGATGCAGGGAGGTTCTACGAGTCGCAGAGCAAGCTCTGGCGGAGGTCAACTTCCAAAAGGAACTAGCATCGACTCGCAACCAGAGACGGTGATCCTTGACCAGCAAAGTGTGTGCTTCTGAAGCAAGGTCGCTATAGCAGAAGCCGTTGTGTATCTTCAAGTATCAACGTTATGTGTCCCGTTGCTTTTAATTTGCTCTGTGGTAAGACCTTGTATAACGTAGTTATGATGGCAAGTAAGAAGGCTGTGCTCGAGAGGTATTGGTCTAGCGAGGCGGTCGATGCTTGTTACCCCATAAGATGGTACAATTGCAGTCTAGTACCTTCCTAAGTACAAGAGATGCAATGGAAAGCCGCTGCATACACTTTTTGGTTGCAGCAGCATAAAACAAAGCAGCAAACGTTAAGGGATGCAACACTAATAACATGTCGCCCACACGTTTGACTACTTGTAACCAAGTGAAGGGGTGGTTCAAAATTCTGAGTGATCGCGGTTGACTACAAAGTCATTGAAGCACACGTACAGTGACCACTTCCCGCAAACTTTTCTAAGTATCATCCGGGCCGAGCATGGGCTCAAATCAAATAACGGTCATGCTATACATTGTTGCATCATTCTTATCATGCAGGATGCGTCCCGGGTATGGCTAGGCTCGCGTTTATGCTTTCTGAACTAGGCCATGCACCTAGGGCGACGGCCGTTTCTAAATATTGCATCTCATCATTGCGTGGCTGTATAATATTGAGCAATCGACGGTACCCAACAACAGTGTACCGTGGTTCATATGGTAGATTTACCATGCTTGACTCGTATGCAGTCGTTGCTACGTGCAATTAATCCTGGCCGCGGTGCTGCATTTAATTCATCCATAAACTTGATCTTGCGAATTTTTGAGCATGACTAAGCATTACGCAGGAACCGCACGAAGCGGAGAATATTGTGTGCATGGCCGCACAGGATTGTTGTCACGCTTGCAGCTATACATAAACCGACTTAATCTAAGTCTGGGATGGACCCGTGACTGCTGCCTAAAAAGCTTTGCACATTTAGTATTGCATGGGTTGATGGGTGCAATAACGTTGTATATGGAACAGGTTGAAGCCTGCATGGGCCGGCCGCCCCCAATGATGCATCATGATGGAATGCAAGCAAATAATGCGTTGATGGAATAGTTGAGCCAGATGATTGGAAAAGCAATGGGGAATGGTTAGCTTCGAACGTCGTCTTCTTGTCTTCTTAGGTTCTACGCGGTGTAACCAGTGTAAGAGGGAGGCCGAAAGCCGAACAGAGTCCAGAGAGGTCAAGGAAATGCCCCATGCATGCAACGCCTTACAATTGCTTTGTCTTGGCGTTTTGCTTTAAAATCTCTATAAGAAGATAAGTACAACGATATGTTGCATCAGCCAGGACCAAAATGAGGAGAATGTGTTTCCAGTTAATTTGGAGTACGAGCCGCGGGCATCGATTTAGGGGGGTTCCCAACATACATAACGTACATATATAACGTAGGCCGCAGAGTTCCCGTCGCGGTGCCAACCGTTGGAGGGTCGAGTCGTACCTCCAGTGCTCGCCGGTTTCGGCGCAAGGTTAGATTTGAAGTCGCGCAACCTCAATCAACGGCCCGTGACTCCGGCGAAAAATCGAATTGCGCAGAATCTTTCGATAGACTCGCGCAACCATTTCGGACCAGGCCTTGTGCTGAGGGCGCTGGTCGCTATGCGCGTGCGCACGCGCATGCGTTGCCCCGACTTCCACTGAGATCTGCTTTGCAGCATGTTGTCATCAGAAGAAAGGCTGTCTACATCCTGTCCGGACGGTATTAGTCGATTGTTGGACATGTAAAACACCTCAATGTAGGACACGCGTTGGGTATCCGCAGCAAAGTTTAGCACCAGGTGTTCAATTCAGCTCCAATGTAGACGTACATGACAAATCCTGGAGTGCTTGAAAGTACTAGGCTCTGACGAATACTGCGGCAATCGCGAAATCCTGACGCTCCCTATGTTGTGAGCCACATTAGCTCAATGACTGATCAGCAGAACTCAAACTCACATCGAATCTAGGATTCCACTAGTGTAAAGTTCTCAGTGTGCGTCCCTACGTACCTAGGACACACCGTAATCCTCTCACCAATCAGAAAGCCTGAATCGCGTCATCACCTTCTATCACATGCTGGTGTGGCGGGCAGAAACAATGCCCGAAAGCCAAGGGTGGATTGTGGGCATTACATGCCCTCCTAGCTCAGTGGAAACAACAAAAACGTACGCGTGCTCGCTCAAACCTCAGGGCCAAGAAGAAGCACCTAAGAATTGGTGAAGTCGAATCAGAGCGCGCTGCATGCACTGGACTTTTGAGCTTGTCAACGGTCGAAGCTTGCAATTGAGGACTCGGCAGATGAGAATGTGACTCGGAGTCTCAGGAGTAGACGCCCTTAGGAGCAGTGCTTTGATCAGACAAGTCGTATTGAAGGCCTCGCTTTGGAGACATATACGAGGAGGTTCCTTTTGTTTCCAACGCCAATACTCGAAGCTTGCTCCTACTACACACAGCCCTCCAACTTTTATCAAGTCAAGGCCAGGCCTCGCCTCCTCTTCCAGCAGAGCAAGAGCAAAATGGCTACCGGCGCGCTGATTGTCAAGGTGAGTTTGGAAAGGTGTTGCAGTGCTTGACTATACAGCACAGAGGCCTCGATCGATGAGCAGTCTAACAGCATCAATCTCACGTACAGAGTGCGATGTCATGGGCACAAGGTTGTTGATGGTGTCTCGAAATGCTGTTCGCTATGTATAGCTAAGCTTTGTGTGCTGGTGCAGTTTCGTTATTGTTAGTAGTGATTATTTGTTTCTAAGGTTCAGTCCAGTCGTCGAGGCAGTGTGTATTTGCAGGGTGAACCTGCCCTTGTTGCTTTTGATTGCTGTTCGCGATACATATTGCTAATTTTTGTGTGATTGTGCAGTTCGTGCTGCTGATGTCAGCCGTGGTGGGTGGCGTGCGCGCGCAGCCGGGCCTGAACCGGCCTATTGTGCCCCCTAGGCCCCTGCAGTACGTGCCGTTTACTCTCCAGCTGGTGCTGACGCAGACGCCCCTGACCACCAACCTTGCCAGCCTGACCTTCGGAAGCAGCTTCACATTCAAGTGAGCAGAGCGTGATCATATTGGTTTCAATTGCACGCTCCTTCGCGATCTAGGCAAAGTCTGCTGTGCTACTGCTTCAAACTTTGCAACGGCGTTGCAAGAAAATGTTGACTCAATTGAACGAGGCATCGCGGTTGGAATGCGAGTCTGACAGCCAGATAGGCACGTGATGATTGGTCAGCTCGCTTTTCGTAGTTGACAAGCTGGGCTTCCCGAGTTTGGCTCTTCTCAGTACTACTGCAAATGAAATTACACCAGCAAGAAATCATGAATGCGAACCCTGAGTGCCATTTTGACACGAGTTCCTTGCAAACTCAATCTTACACAACTTTATACTCCAGAGTCTCTGAAGATAATCCTGATGTCTCTGTTACGAAATCTTCTCTGCGAGTGGACTTCTTACAAGCTAAGCTTTTGTTCTCTTGAAACATGCCTCTCTTTCCGTTCGCTCACTGGTGACTACCCTGTGACCCTTGATTTCGACCATTCTCCTTCTGACGTGCAGTGATATCATCACGAGCACTGCCAACAGTACGCAGCCGCTGGCCGGCCGCTTGGCAGGCTCTGCCTTTTTCACTCAGGGGCTCGACCTGACCGCTAACCCTCCCGCGGCCGTCATTCAGATCGTGGCGACTGTCATCTCCGCTGCGAACCCCGCGGACAGCTTCGCTTTCATAGTGAGTCAACCTGATCTTGCCACTTGAAACTTTCTCTTCCACATGCCAGCAGCCCAGATGATACGATCGCAGGCAGTGAAAAGGACTATAAGAAGGACACGTGCCAGCTGTACTATCGTGACGAGGACGCACGCCAGCTGTCACAATCGTGGCAACGTTAACGCCCCAATCGTCAAGTGTAACCGTTATACCCCCAACATTCAGGTTGAAGAAGTCTCTTTGCTTACGTCTGTGAGCTTGGACGGAACGCCTTGTCATGCAAATTCTGTATCTTCAGTTCAAAAGCCATCAGAAACTCTTGAAAACCTGATTGGCTTTGGATCGTCCTTTACGCAGCATAAGAACATAACACAGAGCGGCTCCGTCTTCCGGGCGCCTTCATCGGTTCCTACGCTGGCCGAAACAGAGTGGAGTCCTTAAGCCTCCAACCGATGAGATTCTGTGTCCTACTCCAGGACAAGCGAAATTGCTCTTGCGAACTTCTTCCTTGGTTGTTGTGACATCGTGAAAGTTTTCCCGGCCTCTTCTGACCCGTTGTACGGTCCTCTTCATGAGATAACGCTCGATATCTCTCCCTTCAGGGCCCCTCCAACAGCTTGACCAACGTCACGACGGATGTCGCCGTTGTCGGGGGCACCGGCATCTTTTCCGGCGCCACGGGTGCTGGCAGAATCAGAGTCACCCAATTCATCCCCACCGATACCACCCTGCTTCGTCTCAACTTCTCTTTCTTTGCACTGGCGACCCCACTCCCAGTGCCGGCGCCCTAAGGTCACTAGCGGAGAGTGCCGCAACTTACAAGTAGCCTTTTGACTTTGAGAGTAAGTTTGCGTAGCAGAAATTAGAAGACAAAGCGCTGTACATAGTCCGCTAGAGATTGGATCGTCTTCCTGCCGACAATAAGAGGTTTTGTGAAAGATACTTAGTTGCAATCGTGTGCTCACCGCGGATTTGAGGAATAACACCAGCGCTTCGTTGAGGCTCTCAACAGAACGGACTACCAGCACTTGATACCGTTCGCTTTGCTCGAAGCTTTTACACGCTTTGATCGTAATATGCGGATGCTATCCAAGGGTGTTCCATTACAATCTGTCGACCCTCGGGCATGCAACATCATGCACAAACTTGCACCACTGAGTTATAGCCTGTATATGGAGTTCAGCATAATCTATTGTTCGGCCACATACACATCATGCAGTTGCATGAGGAGTGACCTCCCGTTCAGTGTGCGAACCAACATCGCAAGTTGAGGGCAAGCACTATCCAGCTACCCTTCTACATGTTTAAGTCGCATGATGTTTTGGCGAAGTACGCTATGCTCGAGCGAGCGGACGCTAGTATATCTAGGTCTATGGCTTCAATTGAGGCTAGGGACACGTGGATTAAGTCCTTGGTACCTAAAAAATGTCAATTGGGAATGAAACTCTTCTTTCCAAGTACTGTTCTAAGACTCGAACGAATCAGAGGGATGACTTGGGCCAATGGGAGGGTGGTATATTTGTTACACGAGATCGGGCTGAGGTATGATCCCCGTATGATCTCTTGCATCGGGTTATCTCAGGCGAGTGGTTGAGCCGTGACTACGTGTGCATGATGCAAAATCAAGAACGATCATTTGACTAAAGCTGAGAGACCGCAGCTAAGCCGGGTGGCGGCAATTGAGGATATATGAGCTAGATATCTGCCAGCAAGTGCCCTGCATAAGCCGCCAGCTTTTGCATGTGCCAGTTGTGCCCGCACGGCCGTATACAAGCAGATGAATGAACTCAGTCGACGCGTGCACATGATGTGCACTTGGACGCGCTAGTTCGAAATCTTACTCATTCAGGCATGATCTGGCTATATACCCGGCGCCGCGCAAGGGCCCGATCTGGCCGACGTTTGGCGATATCATTAATGCGACTCTTGCAGTAATCAACCTAATAGATGCTCATGATACGCGCAGTCACAGTTTGTTGAACGGTAACCTAGTCGGCTCATCGAATGAGATGGTAATTTCGCAAAATATGAGGGTTTCCGCACATGATATAGAGAGCTGGCCCGTTGACTTCAATGATGACAACTGAGGTGCAAGCCTCAAATTTGAATCAAGCAGTACGCAACAAGCCCTAGGGCACCAACGGTTGTGATTTAAAAAGAATTGCGACTTGCTGTATTAAAATGCAAATGGTCCGCGCATGCAGCCTGGTGCATGTCTTTTGATCTCGAACTTGTATCCTCTTCTTATATCAAATTGCACCTCTTTACTTGAACGAATTCAGAACCGCAATCGGTTGACAAACTCCTCTACATCGGGTAAGACTATGACCTGGATTATCTGCTTTATAACTACAAAGAATGTGCCTCCACCTCGTTCACCCTGCTTTCTGACCAATCAAATCTTAAAATACAAAGACGCAGACAGTTCTTGACCGAGTCCCGAACCCACGAGTCTCAATGCACTGCATCGAGCGGCCGTCTTGACGTTAGTGCAGATAAGAGGACGGCCGATGAACGACCCAATTGTTTGAGCGACCGGTGTCGATACCACATTCCCAAACCGCTCATCCGCCAGCATGCCCTACATCAGGAAGCTCCGTTGCTGAGACTTGGGGTCAGATCAATTGCCTCGCTCGTTCTCGGCGATCGGTTTCACTCAACCAGTCTTCCCTCCAGTGCTAACCCCGCTTTCCTTCCCCTCAAGAGCTTCTTGAAGAATCAAACCTCCGCTACGCCCTTCCCTCCCTCTCAAACCTCGTCTTGGAGCGACTCAATCTTCGTCTAGTGCTTTCCCCTCTCCCTTCCCGCCAAATTCTCACCGCACGTGCTCGAGCGGCAGCCTTAGCACCGGCGCGAAGATGCTCATCGCCGGCGCGTGGTCCGACAAGCTCAATCCTCGGGCCACTTCATCATGAAGCTCTTTTCAAAGGAATCAATCTCCGCCCCATGGCCACCCTCCCTTTCCCTCCCGCCCACTGATCACCGCACGTGCTCGAACGGCCGCCTCAGCACCGGCGCGAAGATGCTCCGAGAGGTTCCACTTTTTGGGCTATTTGTTCTCAAAGCTCTTGCCAAAGCGACCAACCTCCGTCCCATTGCCACCATCCCCTTCGTTCCCGCCCAATTCTCACCGCACTGGCTCGAGCGGCCGCCTCAGCACCGGCCCGAAGATGCTTGTCAGCGGCACATGGTCCGATAGGTTCCAGTTTTTGGGCTATTCTATCTCCGGTGACTCGTGGGCCGGAGATTGGTCGCCTTGGCAAAAGCTTTCCCTCCCGCCCAATAGTCACCGCACTTGCTCGAGCGGCCGCCTCAGCACCGGCGCGAAGATGCTCGTGACTGGCGCATGGTCCGAGAGGTTCCAGTCGTCGGGCCACGTGCCGTGCTCCATTTCCTCCGGCTCCAGAAACGCGTCCCGCACGACGAGGTCCAGGTGCGGGAGCCGCTGCTCGCCGCCCGGGGCGCTCTGGCCGCAGGGTTTTAGGGTTTCTGCGGCTGACGTGTACATGTATTGGAGGGGGATGGCGGGGCGGCGGGGGGACGGCAGCTCGCCGAAGAGCGCCGCGTGCTGGAGGGGAAGGGGATGACGTCAGTAAGGGGAAAACTTTCGAGGGGATAAAAGGAGCAACCTTGAGGGAGAAGGAAAGCAAGGGAAGAAAGAGAGGTGCTTGGTTTTGCAGCAGAGAGATGTACAAACGGCGACCAGTTATTTCTCGGTGAATCGTAGGGTGCAAACAAAAACGCATGGCATAAATTATTCATGTGAGGAAGCCTCGAGGGGGTCAGACTAACGCTGGTGCTAAAGCAGCACCAGGGCAAACAGACGGGACTCGAGAGCCTTTCTTAGCCCGGATCGAAAGTGGTCTTTGATCATTCTTTCGAGCCCAAATCAAGGGCTCTCTCAAGTGAGTATCCCTGCAAGACAGCACCCTCATTGTCTAAGACGAGACTAGGCCTGGGGGTTCGCGAAAGCGTTACGACTGTCAAGGGACGAACCTTTACGACTCGGCAAAAAGGCACACATTCGACACGCGGCTGACTGACTCGATTGTGACGAAGTCCTCAACAAAGATTGATTCTGCAGCGGTATAAAAGACCGTGAAATGTCCTTAACACCAATATTCGACTATATTGGGTCGAACTGGAAAAGTGGGCGGTTCTATGGCAACTAGGTGTGCGGCTCCTACGTACCACGGGTACATCGGCGGTGGGCGAAGGGGGCGGGTCTGTGGCGGGGTCTTCTACGATGCCCGTGGCGCGCTTTATCAGCTCGTAGGTTTCGGCCATGGAGCGGGTCTTGAGGATGCTCTGTGTCGTGAGGCGGGAAAGTAATCAGCAGCGGTCAGGAAAGCAGACAAGAAAGACACATAAGAGCGAACCACCTATAACATGCCGGAACGATGAAGGGTACAGCGACTGACGCTGCAGAGGCAGCAAACGTGGAAAAAGTGCATAAAAGTCTACGTTTGCGGTATTGCAGCAGAGAGAAGCCGCTGTGGCACTCGCCAATCCAAAGAAACGTTAAAGCTTTACAGGTCCTTCTTTTGAACATGCTGGCTACAGCAAAGTAAGTAGAACCCACAAAACAGAACCACTTAAATTTGCAAACAGATCGCAATCGAAAGCGGGGGCGCACAAGCATAGCAACAAACGCGATGTTAGTGCCAAGAAAGACCGCTTGCAGCAGATACTTACCTTGAACTCATCGTAGTCAAGAACTCCGTTGCCGTCCGCGTCCGCTGACGCCAGCAACTCCCCCACCTCTTCCTTGGTCAGGCCGACCGAGTCCTCTCCGGTGAGGCCGAGCTGCCGAACGGACAGGGAACGGAATCAGGATGGGCGGCAAAAGGAAGGGAAATAGGCGAAGACAAAGCGAAAGATATTCAGCGACAACCAACACACCAGCGGGGCGTGTACGAAGTACCTGCGCGAGCGAATTGAACCGTGGACACATAGACGGATGCAAAAGACGACCAGATTCGTTCGTCTGCAACCGAAGAACCCCTCCGTCGCCCTCAGGAAAGGATTGCGTGCAAACAGTCCCACTTGGCCTGTTGCTAAAACAGCTTCTTTCTGATCCTCGATTGCGTCCGACCTTCTCCACAGACACGGACTTTACCCTTCAGAAGATACCCCCCTACAAAGGAGCACCCCAGCCTACGTTGGATCACTCTCCTAACAAGCTCGGACTTCTGTTCAACGCTGGTTTGCCCTCCCTCTCCTCTCTTGAGTAAGTTTAAGAAACCTCCTCGGCCCCGATGTCACCCCGCAAGATAAACGCCCCAAGATGCCACCCATACCTGGTCCATCGCGAGTATGAAGTCCTCCAAGGTCACCACATCTTGCTCGCGCGCCTCGCTTCCAGCCTGGAAGAAGTGGAACGCATCGCGCTCTCGTAGGCCCGCTTTGGTCAGCTTCGCTTTGATCATTCCAAAGACGGCCGCCTTCCAGTCGGCGGTGAGGGGGGCCATTTGGCCGCTCGGGTTGAGCAGCCAGATGAAGTCGACGCCGCACAGGTTGCCCCGGTGGTTACGGTGGCTGATCCACTGGGGAAGAGACGAGGGCAGGGGTCAAGCGGGGATTCGGGTCGGGTGAAGTGCTCAGTTGAGAAGGGGAACAAGCCCGGATAGGATACTTCATACAAGTTGACATATCTGCAGGTAAAAGGCTTTTGTGCGACCTCAAATTCAACAGTCCTTCAAACGCAAGCTTGGAGGGCTGTCAGATGATTCAAGAAGAGCACATCCTCACTGGTTTTTGAATGACCCAACGGCCTAAGAAACAACACGAAGAGAAGGCTGAAAGCATCCCGTTCTTCAGAGATTTTTGAGCTAGAAGAGAAAGGTGATTGACGAAAGCTTAGACACGAGAGGCAGAGAGACGGACCATTCCTTGACAAAAGAAACAACTACTCAAACCGTTTCTAAAACGACTTGACACCACTGCTCACCTGCTGCAGGGTCTCGTCCTCGAAGTTGCGTGCTGTGTCAAAGGAAGACGAGAAGCCCTGGGAGCGCATGAACTTGTAGACCTGCCCGCGCTTGCTGCCATTCCAGTCGCCGCACAGCACGATCGGCATGGGCGGGAGCTTCTGTTCCGCTTTGTACCGCTCCAGATGTTCCAGAATCTTGCACACCTGGGTTGCCAGGACAAGCGCTGGGTTTAGAAGGGAATCGATCAATAATTGTCTGAAGCTGGAAAGGTGGCTCATGCACCGCGTTCATTTGCCTGAGCAGTCTGGATTGCTTTTGAGCCAGTTGAAGCAAAAGGATTGGTAAACTCCGGTTGTCACATCTGAAAAGTGGTGCAGTAGGGGTCGAGACGTAGAAAACCCCCATCCATATACCCAAGAAGCTCGTAAGATGGAGAGATAGTCAAACTTCCCAACTGTACAAGACGAACACCGAGGAGAAAGCTTGCGAACAGCCAGGAGAAAACAAACAAGTCTCAGCTTTTATTCCATATAAAGAGAGTAAGGATCAACAGGGAACAAGCTGGACCATAAATCACCTGCCGCAAGCGGATGAGCGTCGAGTTGGAGTTGTGCGGGAACAATAAATGCGTGTTGACGAGCAGAAACTCCATGGGGCATGATGGCTCTGTGCCCACGATGCAATCCCCTGTTGCTTCCGACGGGTGGTCCCCGCCACGCGTGAGGTGCTTGCATTGCACCCGCAGAAGCTGGGCGACACGATCGCCGCAGTCCCGAAACTCGATGTCTTGTTGGTCGAGGACGCGCAACTTAGAACTGTCGATTGCAGTGAGCAGGCCTGCGAGGGAGGAGAGGTGAAGTTGGGAACTCGGCAGCGGATGCGCAGCTCTGAGGTGTCGGTTGCAAATGAGCAGGCCTTGAGGGGGGGGGGGTGAGTGGAGCTCAAAAGGGGATTAGTCCAATTACTGGAAGTTGGCAGCCTGAATGCGAGATCCAAGGAACCCACGAGCCTCTTACTCAGCAAATGCAGCTTAGACGTGTCAATGGCAGCTGAAAGGTCAGCAGCGCTGTGGTGGAAGGACACAGATTGCACTTCTGGACCATTTGCAGGACCCTGGTAAGGCCAGCAACTACGGTGATAACTTCGGTAGTACCACAAGCAATCTGTAGCTTTCAAAAACAAAAGTACAATGGTCAATCTCGAAGAAGGTGCTGAATTGAGCATCCGAGCATGAGCATAAGCAAACAGCCGTGCTTCAGTGTTGGGGCGTGATCTCACCATCGCCCCGGTTATTTGTCCTTGCCAGCTGGAATGTTTCATAGCCCATCTTGTGGAGGTGGCTGGTATACAGTGCGCACAGCTCTGGATTGCCCAACCAAAACTCCTGCAGCCCAACATGCTGCTTTGTCAGGATTAAGTTGCGCCAACAGCACCCTTTTGCAAAAGCTGACCGGCACTCTTTGAGATCTGCCCCAGATTGTCTAACTTGTAATCCAACCAGATAAGGAAGGTGACAAAATTGCAATGGAAGTCGAGGCAGGAGGTGACAGACAAAGCGGCCCAAAGTACGGAAATCTTGCTGAAGGATTCTGGTCGATGAGGAATATACTCATTTGCTAAACCGATGTGCCGCAGAAGGCCATTCACTTGATTACACTAGCAAGCGCCAAACGGTGCTGCCAGCACCTCAGACAGAGTGCTCGAGACACTGTGGGAAGGGCGTCCACAGCAAACTGCGGGCCAGTCAAACCCAAAGCAAGTGCCTAGGATGCAAATTGGAGCTGATTTCAAGATCTCCACATCAACATCGTTCAACTCTCATAAGTATCTGAGCAATCAGCTTGAATACGAGACTCGGTGGATCTGCTGAGAATGCACCTGAAGACAGATGATGGAAGAGTGCTTCTCTTCCAGCATGTCCACTATCTTCTTGTTGCGCTCCCACCACGCCTCCCTTTCTTCGCTCTCCCGCTTCCCCTCCCACTTTCTGTAGTAAATGGGCGCCAAGATGTTGAACGAGGTCAGGCTCAATGTGAACTCGTCCTCGTCAACCGGTGAGCACCCCCCAAACGACCGGGTTCCATTCGAGAAACGCGTTGGAGCTGGCCCGCGCGCGTTGTTACTCTTTCGTGCCGTCTCATTCAAAGAATTGACTACGTTGGCCCCGAATGCGGGGCTCTTTACAACTCGCCTGCTTGAATACAGAATTAGCCCATCCGGCGGCCCGAAATCTGGACCAATTTCTCGATGCTTTCCGTTCCAGGTGGTCTGATAACGCTGGCTAGATTGAGCCCGCTGTGATCCACCTGACAATGGTTTGAAGTTAGCATCACAACGATTTTTGCTGTCTATCCTATGCTGTTTGCTGTTGCTTTTCAGCCGTGTGCTTTTGCTGAAATCTATTGTATTCAGAGTGCTCCCGTAAGGTGTAGAGCATCGCTGGCTTTCAGTGCCACTGAAGCCAGCCAGATGCCCGAGGGCCGAGGCCCTAACCACAGTTGTCTGAGTCATAACTCTAAGCACCACTTTTACGCTTCTGTTTGACTCTCAGGCGGAAACGCCTTGAGGGCGGTAACATTTCCTTTGCCTCTGGGATCCTCAGATAGACCAACACCTCTCCGGGTGCTTGCACAAAGACAGGGAGAGACAGAAAGGCTACTCAAAGACTCCTTTTTGCAGAGATCAGCCGCCACCGTCCTCCTGTGGACTGAAGAAACTGTGAATGCAGGCCCGCAGAAACCAAGTCACGAAATTGGGGAGGTTGACCGCGTCAACCAGCTTCCCAGCCGTTGAACCTGAGGATGGCAGCGCAATTAAACGTTGCAATAATTTGAGATCAACATCAAATTGCTAAAATTTGGAATCAAATTGATAAATTTTGAATCAAAATCAAACAATTAAGAATCAAAATCAATTAACTAGTTATCAACATCAAATAAATAGAAATCAAAAGCAGACAATTAGGAATCAAAATCAAGATTGATCTTGAAGCTTTGGGCCGTCAGATGGTAGCTCGGCCGGATCGACGGGCAAGCTAAGCCTCATCTAAAGCCGTTCATTATCTTTTGTGTGATCCGACGGTATCGATCGCAGAAGAAGCCTTGGAGCAGCTCCCGGTGCGAGGTCGACCTGGTTTAGCCGGTAGGGTTAAGCCGATCACGGTGGCGCGTTAGGCAAGCAGAGCATTAAACCTAGGCCCTTCGGTCAAGCTGACATGGGGGTTTGAAGTCGGACCCTACCAGCGCCAGATAAGGTGACTCCTTGGGTCAAACAAAGGGTTGTAGGGGCAAGAAAGCCGGAACCCCATTTTTCCGAGGGGTCGGTGGGCTACGAGCAGCAATTTTGATTTTGATTCCTAATTGTTTGATTTTGATTTCTAATTATTCGATTTTGATTTCTAATTATTTGATATTGATTTCAAATTATATGATGTTGATTTCGATTAGGTAATTATATGTCTGTGATTCCGAATGGTTGCAACGTTTGCGCTGCAATACCTGAGTCAACCGCCGATCGGATCCGGAGTTTTTCTCACCTCTCGAAGCGTCACCATCTTGCTTTGTGTGAATACACCTTGACGCGTGGCCGGTCCGCTATGACCTTGGGGTACGTGACGGAGCATCCAGTCTGCGGTTAGCAAGATGCCAGCTGGCATCATTTGACGGCCCAGATGCTTTGTGACGTGATGCAGCACTTTCGCTTTTCGTCCTACGTGGCATGGCCGCATCAGATATCCCCCAACAATCCGATGCTGATGCCATTGCATGATCGTTCTTCGGATGCCGAACGCTGATCTGCCTCCTGCATTGGATGTGATTGGATGTGCATTGTGCACAAAGCTGCTGCAGGAATGGGCTTCTGAACGCTTCTCCGCGCTTTCACGAGCTTCTCAGCTAGCCAGATTCGAGTTTCCTTCAGTCCCCCTTCAGTAAAGGCCAACGGCAGTGGTGTACCCTCTCGAATGAGTTTTTCACAAGGAGAGGCGAGCCACGTTACATTCCATTGGGTAGTTTAGATAGATCGCATGGTTTTTTCCTTGCACGATGACCTCCTGCATCCGGCGGCGTCAAGTCTCCAATGCTGTGATCAATAAAGAACAGCAACCTTCTCTGTGGTACAGCCGCGCAGCGCTTGAGTTGGCACCAGCCGTGCAAAACCACCAGCCACAAATGCCTGCAATGCTTTCTGATTTGCTATAGGTAAGTAGTGAAGAAGGTGTCGCTTGACCCTATGGCTGCGATTGATCGGGCGGGTCAGAAGGTGCACAAAGTCGCCAGCTGCCGAGTTGGAGGCATCAAAACTCGCAGCTTTGCTTCGGCGGCTTGTTTACCAACAAAAGGGTGGTCACCTTCCTCCGGTCAATGTGGATTCCTTGACCGAGCTTTGAGCGAAGGAAGGCCGGTAAACCACCCGTCAGAGACCCGTACAATCAAATCAATCAAAGCGCACACTGCAGGGCGGATCAGAGTGTTTGACCGGCCCTTCGGGCGGTTGAGTTCGTCTCAGGGGTTTCTCGAACCGGGCCCCAGTACTTGCCCCCATAAACAAAATGCACCGTGCTGTTCGCTTGCTGCTGAGCGACAACGGGCCGGCAACATACAAAAGCAACAAGAGCCAACGTTTCAGAGGGCTTTCGTCTTGGCTGATCTACAAGCGCCGCTCGTAGTGCGAGATGCTAACGGGAGCCCACTGATAGGCGGGTTTGGGTTACAGCGGGGGCTTGCAAAGGAGTTGCGGGATGCGGAGGCTGCCAAGGATCAGCGGAAACGTGTAGCTGCAGAACAGGTGGGTGAACTCTCAAGGGCAGAAGGTATTGCTTTTCAATCTCGTATAGCACAGTCGCTTCGATGGACTATATCCAAATGCAGCCACTTTGAAGCGCTGCACACTGGACGCCAGCTCAGAAACCCTGCCTTAGGATCTAAGTGACTTTCTTGCTTTTGAAGACCCCCACAGACATGGAGACGGGTTTTGTCGGGTTGTTTGACTAATATCATACATTGTACTGTAACGAGAGCCTCCGTCTCCTTCACAAATGCTGCGCTCCTGATTTAGTCCGCAGCAACAAGGGTTTGACAACCAGCGATTCTTGCCAAACCAGAGAAAGTGCAAGTGAATTTGATTGACCTCAGACTTTACCCAATCGTATCAGACAACATCTTTTGCAAAACTGCACAACTGCGGAATTCCATCGGCAGGGGTCCGTCATGAGCCACATCACATATAATCAAAATGAGTTACGCGTTTTCCGTAGGCTCGTTTGATACTCGATCGGCTTCTCCAAGGTCGGCGCAACGGAACACCGGATGAGAAGACCTTGGGCGCCCACCTCGAGTGGTTGTGCGATCAGCGGACGTTCGGTTTGCTTATGAAGGTACGCTGCTTGCCGTTCCACAGAAAAGATATAAGGGTGCACCATGTTCTGTTCAAGTGGTTGACAGGCATAGCTCTGTGAGCATCATTTGAATTTTAGAACGTGACCACTCATACTCGCGGTCAGGTTCTGAATGAGGGGCAGGGCTAAGGGCAGGTACGCAGCAATCAGTTGGTGGACGCACTTTCTTGCGATCCTTACATCCAGGACCTTTTCTGAAACTTTCCGAATGCATTGGGAATGTTGACAAATCTTCTCTGCATTCCACCGAACACTTGAAGGAGAGTCCATTGGCGTCAGGTGGCCAATTCGGCGGTTCTCTCTCTCTCACTTCACTTCTCCTTCAGGGCAATGGGATTCACCACGATATCTATGTTTAATTTCTTACTTTTTCTATTTTTCGGCCGTAGCCAAAAATGGGGTTCAACCATGATACTTCTTCCACTCAGGAACTAGGCACCGCCTCCTGGGGCGACACGGCCGGGGGCATCCTTTCCTTCCTGAGAAAAGTCGGCCGCTCGCCCGACACCCGGGGCCATTCCGAGGCTCTGCGAGCACTGGGCCGCGTCGGACAAACGGACGCCGCCCTTCAAATCCTCCGCGAGATGACGTCATCGGGGCCTCCTCCAGACGTCTGGTGCTACTCGGAAGTTCTAAAAGCGTTGGCGAGCGCCGAGGACGTGGGGGGGGCGCTGGCGACTTTTGCGGAGATAAACGAGAGGGGGGTGGCGCCGAACGTTTGGTGTTGCAACTCGCTCGTGACGGTGTTGTGCAAGGGGGGCCGGGTGCGGGAAGCGAGGGGGATCTTGGAAGCGATGCGGCGAGGTGGGGGGATGGCGAGTGAGGGGAGTGTGACTACGCTCAGCGGGGGCAGTGTAAATACGCCTCAAGGGGAGAGAGAGAGGACCGAAACGAGTGAGAGTGGGAGGCATGAGCAGGTGGGCAGTTTCGAGCAGGTGGAGCTTACTTCTCAGACGGGGGTGGAAGGGAGCGCAGAAAGTCGGGACGCTCCGGGGGGGCTCTCTGATGAGTGGATGACTGCTTTTGACGAGAAGGAGCAGGGCGGCGCAGTGAGAGATAGCAAAGGAGGGCGCGCGACCACAGGCAAAGCCTCAAGGAACAGTGAAACGAAGGGCAAGTTGACGATGGCTGGGGGAAAACGTGGGGAGAGAAGCGGTCACATCCCGAGCGTGGTGCGTTCGTTAGAGGCGTGTGTTGTAGAAAGACAGAACCCGGGAGACGCGTCCGTAGCTGCCCTCAAGAGAGAGGTCCAGCCAAGGGTCGCAGGTGGTATCCTCAGGCAGCCTGCTGATGAAGATGACGTCAGCGTGCCGGCGCCTGCAGACATTGGGGCAAGTCCAGCGGTCGATCACAATCCTCCTACGGGAGACAACGTGAGGCTCTTGGCAAGGGATGACGTCAGCATGCTGCTCGGGAGCAGTGCAGCGGCCGGGCCGCATGGGCGAGGCAGGGGCGACTTCGAGGGCCACCGAGAAACCGGACGGGAAAACGTTGCTGCGATGATTGTGAACGGGGACAGCGTCGGTGTTGACCGGTTGCTGGGCGTGTCGTCGAAGTCAGAGCTTGGAACACTGCCGCATGCCTTGGCTGAGGGGTTTGGTCTGAAAGAAGTGTCCCATGAGGCAGACCGGGAAGAAAGAACAGGGGCGGAGGCAAGTGGAACGACAGAGGGGGATCCCTTGAGGGGCACGGAGGATGTCACGCGTTCTTCTCAACTGCTGACCGGTCTGGAGGTGCTAAAACGCGCCATGCTTGGGAGTCGGCAGAGCCACGTGGACTCTCCGTCGGTCGTCTTAAGGGTACTTGAGGCGGACAGCGCATCCAAAGGGGATCCCCCTGGCGAGAGCGCCCCAGTGGGGGATCCCCCGGGCAAGGGGCGAGCTGGGGCCTTCCGGGAAAACCGGAATGTGCGGCTGGACAACGGAACGGCCCTCAGAAGTGGCGTTGAGACATTAGAGGTTGATTCAGAGGAAGAAAGGGGCAGTTATGTTGAGCGGAGACAGGACAAGGGTTTGGTGCAGGGAAGTGGGGGAGGGGGTCGGACGATGGGGGAAAAGGGCGCTGCGTATCACGGGCGCACCATTGATGCGAGGAGTCGAGCGCACGGCTCGGGAGTCGACGTGCAAACGGACGGTCCAGATGCCACGCTAGCTCGATCGGACGGTTCGCGGGTTGGCAGTCAGACGGACGGTCGGAACGCTGAGCTCGCTGACGAGACTCACAAACGATGCGGGGCCTGCTCTGCGGAAAACAGCGGCGATCCGCAGAGCACCGATGAGAGCCATCGGCAGCTTCGGTTGCAAGAAGGTCGTTCGCGTCACCTCCCGGAAGAAAGCAGGCGAACTCTGACGTCAGCCGAAGTCGAGCGTCAACACAGTAACAAGGCTCCTGTCACAGAACCGACGGCCGAAAGGGAGAGGTCCACATCGCCCGCTCGTTCCTCCGAGTCTAGTCGCGCAAGGCAAGATCCGCTTCCCCTGAAGGCCGACGTCAGCAGCGGGATGCAGTCCAAGGCTGACGTCAGAAACGGGGTGCAGTCGAAAGCTGACGTAAGAAGGGCGCTGCAGCGGTGCCTGCGGTGGGGGGCAAAATGGCCCGCGGATTGGCCCCCCCCACCGGCGCCGGATGCCGTAACGTACAACGTTCTGATCGGGGCATCGGACGGATGGCGCACCGCCGTCGAGCTGCTAGAGGGCATGAAAGCGGACGGAGTAGCGCCGACGCAGATCACTTACAACTCTGTGAGTTTGGCTGGAGCCCGTATCCTGACTTCTTCCTGACTTTGTTGCCAGCTTCAGCAGGTCGTGCGACTTCTTTCCGGGTCTGGTCTTCTTCTTGAGGATTTGGGAGTGCTTTGCATCCATTCTGATAAGAGGGGTGACGCTGGCACATATGAGTCAGTAACCGGTCATTCCCGTGCGCTTGATCTCATTGTGGAGTTGTTTCTGTTTCACTCTGCACTTGCGCTAGATTCTGGGTTGCGATCGTATGTGCGGGAAGATCTGTTGGTCGATCTCCGGGTCTGCCTGTCCAGTATCTGGTTCCGAAAGGTTCTGGAGATGCAAACGCTTGTACCTGCGGTCATGGATCGACATGGATCGACATGACATGCACTTTCTATCACGGGGTTGTGTTTCGAATACCTTAAATTTGAAGGGCATAGACCTCGATTCATCGGTCTGCGCTTCTGAAAACTCCACCGATCTGAATACCCGGTCAAGGTCCGAACACTGCTCAAGAATTCAACTCGATGCAGCTTGCTTAGTTGGCGCCGTAACAAGAGTGCCTAATGTATCTTCGTCTGCGCCTAGGGAACAGTTTGTTTGTCACGTTAAACTTGCAGTCTACGTCAAAAGTCAGAAGGTTGCACCCTCCTCCATCCAGACTCCGCTTTTTGACAACGAACACGATTACAGCGGCTCCTAGACGCTGAAGGTTCGCAAAAACTTCGAAGCCCAGAGCTCATAACAGCCGTTCCCTTTCTTCCTCGCCAGAGTAGCAACAATAATTAGCCGTTTCGCACCGCCCTTCGGACTGTTTGCAGGTGCTGACGTCGTGCTCGCGCGCCGGCGAATGGGTGCAGTGCATGGTCTGCTGGATCGCCCTGCAGGCTGCACGCCTCCCACGAATCGACTTTGCGCTCTCTTGCCTGTGCGGGCTCTCGGCATACTTCGGCCATTGGCTGACGTCAGAGCTTGAACCCCTCCAGGTGCTGACGTCATGCTCACCTGCGGGCGAATGGGAGCGCTGCGGAAAGTGCCGGAACGCCTGCGAGTTGCGCGCCTCTCGCAGGCGAAGCGACTTTGCGCTCTCTTGCGTGATGCGGGCTCTTGGCATACTTCGGCCACCAGCTGACGTCACAGTCTGGACCCCTGCAGGTGCTGACGTCATGCTCGCGTGCTGGCGAATGGGAGCGCTGCATGGATTTCTGGAACGCCTTGCAGGCTGCGCGCCTCCCCCGAAACGACTTTGCGCTCTCTTGCATCGTGCGGGCTCTTGGCGCGGCCCACTGGTGGGAACAGGCGGTCGAGATGGTGAAAGCGGCCAAGAAGGGGTCCTTTGGGAGGGACTGCAAACTGTCTGTGAGTGAAAATTCTTTCCCTGTTGGACGCTCATAAGGTGGTTGCCAAAGTTTGCTAATCCATGATGCTAAGTTGTTGAGAGCTGTTTTCGGTGGTCGAGATGGTGAAAGCGGCCGAGAAGGGCGGCTTTGGGATGGACTGCAAACTGGCTGTGAGTGCAGATGCACCGACCCATTCCAGTTCGACGCTGAGAAACCCTGCTTAAAGAGAGTGCAACTTCGTCGTCCTGGTTGATGACTGGATGATGATTCTGTTTCTTTTGCGCCCTGGCTTTGCTTTGGTTCGCGTTCCGCAGGTCCCTTGAACCCAGCACTCTGAAAAGCTTATATCCCTTGCGTGATCAGCGGAAGTCGACATAACACCCTAGTATCGCAAAGTCCCAAAATCGATGATTCCGATGATAGATCTCACGCCTAAACTCAAAGCTCTGCTTTCAGGTCCAAACGTGCACGATGGCCATCTCTGCATGCGCTCAGAGTAGGCAGCGGCAAGCGGCCGTTGCGCTCCTCCGGTGGATGCAGAAAGAGGGCCTCAAGCCGGACGTGGGCTCCTATAACGCCGTCATGCAAGCGTGTATCCAGGCGGAAGACTTAGACGAGGTCAGGGAAGCTACTCCGATAACTCTCCCGTGACTTTAAAGGCATGTTACTTCAGATAGGAACAGGTAGGGTTAAGCTGGTGATTAGGGTGGGTCCGTGGGCAGAGCGCACAGATTCTGAGTTGGGGCTATTACTCCAAGCACCCGGGTATATAAAATTGTGGGTCAAACGCCTGTTATTTCACATGAGAGTTACGAAATATCCAAGCCTTGCGTTTCGTGCGTCTCTTATTTTACGTGGCTCGTCCTTTCTGCCAGCTGGCGCTGCTTCCTGCGGATCTTCCTTCTGATAGGCTAAGTAATATAAGAGCTCGTCTGTTGAAACCCTCGCGGTTGCCTATGTTGGAACAATGTACCCAAGTCACGTGAAGGAAGATTTGGAAAAGCCACTTGTTTGAAAACGATGCTCTTAACATATCAAACAGCAAATAATGGATCTTAAGAACATGTAGTCGAAACGCTGTTCACAAGCGCAAGAGGTGTGAGATTAACACGCTTTTGAGAGGTAATCGAAGTGACATCATTGCGTGCGAACAAACCATATGGGCTTATACACTGAAGCTGAATTCAAGGAATAGCCAGAGGTGATAAGAACCGGAAATCACTCACCGTTCGCGGAAACCCCTTTTCTGCTCCCCAACGCTCAGGGTTTTCCTTAAAGACAAATTGGTCACAAGCTGTTCTGCTTTATCCGCACCAATGGGGGGGCCCCTTTCCTTCGTTTTCCGCAGGCTCTCCCGTTCTTCCACAGGGATTCGCGCGCTCTCAGGTTCTTTGGAAAAAATCGCGGTCCTTTAACCAAGAAGTCGAAACTAGAGAGTTATCTACACCATCTCGAGAAAGGGAAAAAACCAGGCCTAACCCACTTCAATCTCAGTCTCTCTCAGAATCTCCAGAAACGCGCTCAAGTACCTTCCCGAGATAATTGTAAGCCGTTGTCAGAACAGAAGCCGCACTCCTACGATCAATTGCACAACTTTGGGGATAAGCCGTTGAAAGACCGCTAGCTTTCTGCAGGCTCTCCAGTTCTTCCAGGAACTTTTGCGCGCGCGCCTGCGCCCCGACTCGCACTCCCAGACTTTGTACATACACGTTCTGGCGCTCTGCGGACGCTTCACCGACGCTCTGGACGCTTTCTGGGGCTTTCGGACGCGGCTCGGAGTGCCGAACATAGTCACGTATAATGCGGCCATTGTCGCCTGCGGGAAGGGACTCATGTGGATGGACGCCTTCAAAGTAAGTGCCATCGTTATGGTTAGGGCCTCTAACCACCTGGTTTCGCGGCGGCCCCTTCGCAGCATGTCTCGGCCTTCGCGTCGCCGAAACTCAATCACGTGATACAGTATACTGCGTTCAGCGACACGGATAGTGGCATACGGGCTATCTGGTCGCCGGGGCGTTGCGGCTCACACGATTTCCCCATAAGGAAAGTTGGGTTGGGGGCTTGTGAGGTGGGTAGGGGGTTTGGGAAGACGTTGGAGAGGCATAAGTCTGCAGGATCGGGTCGGTCGTTGAGAGTGCTTTCCAAAGCCGCCTTTTTGAGTCGTCAAAGGAGGAAGGAACGCCTCCTTTGTGCGATGGTGTAGTCCACAAGGGGCGAGAAGCCTTAAGGCTAACGAGAGCGGTGATGCTGAGGACCTCCCCTGATTTCCCTTCTTTGTCACGGTCGTTCTGCCTCCTCCTCTTTTTGCTTCCTTCGCCGCCCCTGACACCCCAGTTTCATTCGTTCAAGGAGTTGTGCACCCACTTCGTCATCAGCTTAGATCACTGATGCGGCACACCGTTGATACCATCCATGGCACCCAAATGGCACCGAATCTCCTCAACAGGTGTTCCAAGACCTAGACGCCAGCGGGTGTGCTCCGAACGTGACGACATACGAGGCGCTGATCAAGGCGCTGAGCGACAGCGGCGAGCTAGAGAAGGCGATGGCGGTCTTCCAGTCGATGGGCGCACGAGGAGTCAAACCGCAGGTAATGTGACCCCTGAACTTGAACCGGTCTACTGACGTGTATCAACGGACGGGCGACGTCTCGGCGGCAAACAATGTTCATTCTAGGTTCTTCAACTGATTTGCTATATCTGCGGGCTTTCCGAGTCTGAGAATCCAAGTGACATTTGGTTCCGAGTGGGGGTCCTTGAACAAAGAGCGTCCGCTGGTTGGTCCAACTTCGGCGACCGGGAAGCAGGTAGACGACCGTTGCAGTCGCCGGTTGTGGTTTAGGCCAGAATATTTTGCGCAGTTTTGAGTGCGCCATCGCTCCAAAAGCTTCTGTTCCGGACGCTCTCTTCAACCCGCTGTCTGACCGGCATGGTTAACAACATGCGGCACGGCCACGTCGAGCACGGCATGTGGGAGGGCGCACGCCCTTCCCATTAGCCGTTTCGAAACCAATTTTTACCTGCTTTCCTTACCCCAGATTCGCGCATTCAACAATGACTGTACTGTTACGCCAAGGTCGGCGCTTAGAGATATGGCTCGTTTTTACTGCTAATCAACTCGACACTAATCCCATACCCTGCTTAACCCCAGGTTCGCGCTTTCAACAACCTGTTGGACGGCTACGCCGAGCTCGGCGCGTGGGAGGACGCGCGCGCCATCTTCGACTCGATGCAGCGCTTCGGGGTGCGCCCCGATGTCGTCAGCCACAACATCCTCATCCGGGCCTACTGGCGGGGGGGCCAATTCGCGTCCGCCGTCAGCTGTTTCGCCAGCATGCTGGAGGGTGACGTCACCTGCCCCCCGGATGACTTCACCTACCGGGGGGTGCTGACGGCGTGCGACCTGGGGGGCTTGGGCGCAGAGGCGCTCTGGGCGCTCGAGCAGATGGAAATCTTAGGGGGATCCCCCTCCGCTTTCCACTACGGGCGGGCTCTGGTGGCCTGTGCGAAGGGCGGAACTTGGGCGGATGTTGAGGAACTGTACCAATATATGCGGGGGGAGGCTATGGAGATCGAAGCGTCGGTCTACATGGCGATGTTAGCCCGGTTAGAGGTCGAGGGGAACACCGGGCGTGCTAGGGGGGTGTTGGCCGAGTGGCGGGAGTCGGTATCCGACTACGAGATTGGGGTCGGGGGGTATAACTTGGTGCTCGGGGCGTATGCCAGTGCCGGGGACTGGCGGGAAGCGTTGGCGTGGAAGGAGGTAATGGAGGCCCGGGGGATCACCCCGAGCGTGACGACGTACAGTATGTTGGTCGGGGTGCTGGAGAAGAGTGGGCGGTGGCAGGAGGCGATGGCGGTGTATGGGGAGATGCCCATGAAGGGGGGCGTTCTCTAGGAAGGAGGATGTAGCGCAGAATAGATGGGGAGCTACGTAATCGAACTGAAATTATTCTTGTTCTTATTCGCTAGAACTTAGTCAATTTTTGGTCAAGAGTCCCACCGGAAAAATCTCTTGGGAAATGTATATAGACCTGGTGGGGCGCAGTGCGATGCAAACCACGCAAGTCAAGATCATCATTGAAGAAAGCGACTCGCAGTAAAGACGTTTCCTCCGTTGTCCTGCTCGGTCAACATTAGCTAGTCACAGTCATCGAATCATCGAATGGCCGTCACGTCACGTGATTGTCGAAGGCACGCAAACGGCGGCGTGTCCCGTCGATACATGGCCGGGCCGCAGGCCCATTAGCGCATCAGCTGCATGGATGGGATTTGCTACGATGCATTTACGTGCATCTAGGCACATGCAGCTCCGCCGCCATTAGTCAATTAGTGTGACAGCATGTTGCAGAGTGATCAGTGTCTAATCTGGAATGATCGCATGCGGCATTGCGGCTGTACCAATCCGGCCCGCCCTACAAACTTGGGCCGCGCGGGGACTGCATACATATGACAATTAATTGCACATGTATGATACCCAACCGTCAGCTGATCGAGCCTGAGAGTCATATGCCAGTAGTTATACTTGATCGTTTGCATGATATCACGAGTCGCGTGCCCCACTCTGCAGCATGTACGTATGCAGAAACGTAATCAATTAACATAACATAACTTTCTGCATGCAGAACATCGTTGCTAAGGGTTTTGGATGTTATGTTGCGGGCCATGGGATCCGACACAACTACGGCCCTAATCTCCTGCCAAGCGTTAAGCCTTCAGATGAAATTACATTTGCTGTGTTACAGATGAGATAGCGCTCCCCTAGCGCTCCCATATGGGAGTTTGAAGCAATGCCGTATACGGGCCCTACTTTTTATACTGATAGTCTTGCAACGGTGTCGAGCCTCTGATCTTGGGGGATTCTAGCTACAAAATCAGCATGGTTATGACCTATGGTACAAATTTTATCAACTCCCACAACGAAGGATGACCTTTAAGGGCATTTCTATTATGGATAAGTCGGTGGCCGGTTGCAAAACAGATTGCAACCTAAAACGTATAAGTACTACTACTGAATAGTAAATGTCTGGAATTTGCATTCAACTGTACTATGTGTATATACGGAGCCACTTTCAGTCTTAAAATAGTCTCAATATACAAGTGGGTGGATAAAGCTTATAATCTTTTGTATATATTTCAAGTAGTCGCTCACGCAAAGTGGGGCCAGTCACGGGCCTTCGACCGGCCCCCTGCAGCTCTGATGCGCCTGAGCCTCAAGCCCGGGGAACGGAAACCACTGAAATTCTCGAGCCCGGGGAATCGTAAACCAAAAGGTTTTCGAGCCCGGGGAAGGACGAACCGAGCGGTTTTCAAGTGGTGATCGGCCCCCCGTCGCTGCTCGGGAACTGGATGAGCTGCGGCAGCCAGCTCGTCTTGGGCGGGACCGCATCCCACGTGTTGAAACCGCTGATGCCCTTGGAGGCCAAAAAGGCGGAGTACAAGTCTGCAGAGAAAGCCGGCAAATAAGGATGAAAAGTTTGCTCATTGATCGAGTCTTGTTAGGTAATGCTCTAGCAGATGAAAGCCGATTAAGCAAAGGTGGTGAAATGCCCTTGGGGGTCAGGAAGGCGGAGTGCATGTCTGCAGAGGAAAAGCGGCGCCTACGGAGTGAGAAGTTGCTATCGAACGAGCTTGTTTAACCTCTGGTTAATTGGTCTTCTAACAGATAAAAGCCGGTTTCTCAAGGAGGCCGGTCAGGAAGGCGGAGTGCCTGTCTGCAGAGGCAACCGGCGACTACGGAGCTTGTAAAATGTTTGCTAGCGATCGTGGTTCTTTAACCTCTGATTAGGCGATGCTCTGCCAGATTAAAGCCGGAAAACGAAGCATGGTATTGTGACCCTGGAGACAAAGAGGGCGGAGTGCATGTCTGCAGAGTAGGTAAGGGTGCGGAGCGCGTATGTATATCGGTTTGTGTGTTTGTTGCACCCTTGTTGCACCCTTGTTGGCATTTCAAAAAACGGGCACTTGTCCCGGCTAGGTTCTGATCTATCCCGGGGGTTGTTGTCACTGGACCTCGAAGTCATCCTATACTGGATCTATGAGATCTTTTCCCCTGAAAGGCCAGTGTAGTACAAGCTAGGCAAGTGAATTCGTGATGAAACAAATAAAAAATAAAGGCGACTAACCTGGGTAGTGCCTCTTGAGGAGGTCCGCTATTCCCTCGGTGGACCGCACCCGCTCAAAGCCCTCGGGGGTGTACACCTCAGGCCGGAAGTCGGACGTGAAGAACCGGTCCGCTTCCAGGCGCCTGGAGACACAAAGATGATGGCGTCAGCATGACGTCTCAAGCCGTCACCGGATCGCTGGCCGGGAAAGTAGCAGCGGGAGCTGTGAGACGACGTGAGCTTACGACAGCACGTTGAGAAGATACCGGATACGTTTTTTTACGGTTCTCTCGAGCCGCCTTTACACGATCCAAAGGCGTTAGTGCGACTTTTCAAATCGTGTTCTCCCTTCTTGAAGAGGAATTTGCCAGCGGTGAAAGACGAGCTGGGAGTTGCGATGCGCCGACTATCTCAACCCAGGGGTTTCGCCAAGCGTATTAAGACATGCTTGCCTTAGTCGGGAAGGTAAAAATGACGAAGATTAATGCCACGGATAAGTCAGCGGAAGAACGCTTGGGTCAGGCTTGGTAACCACTCGAGGTTTAGCTCCTAACCTGCTGGCCATGATGATGAAGATGTAGAAAGCGGTCTCGCTGATGGCGAAGCCCGGTATGAATCGCTCCGCCTGCATGCCCACCAGCAGGTCCAGCTTCTCGACGTCGTCTCCGTAGACCGACTGCACCGGAACCGGAACGGCTCAGCGGAAACGGAAAGGTTGTGAAGTGAACCTTTTGTTAGAACTACGAGTAACTCCGGCTTCTTTACGCCGCTTCCGTTTCAATGTTGCACGGAACCGGAGCAATCGGATGGCACCGGAAGGGCGTTTTAAGGGCTGGCCGTTACCATGTCCCCGTCGCAGTGCCAGCTGCGTCCTCGTCGTTTGCAGTCCCTTAAAAGCACAGCAACTTTCGGACGAGCCGAGCGAATCTGGGCTCTCGAATCATTGTTGATCAGGGCAATCGCGAACCGCTTCACCGCAAGGACTGAATGCTCATAGGACTTCGGAGAAGTAAAAACAGTTGTTGCAATGCGCATTCAGGGACTACTAAGAATGCTCAATTGAGCTGATCTCAAACTATTCGCCATCACACAACCAATTTTGGTTGCTCTATGGCGTTAGAACCACGGCGGCAGCGGCGAAAATTTTCCTATCGCCCTACGGACCAGAGGCGTCCTTCCCCTCTTTCCCTATCCAATCACATGCATATTCGCCGCTCGTTCACCTCCGTTCAGGATCTTCCACGTGTCAGCTCTGCATTCTCAAAGGAAAGAGCGCCGAGATAATGCGATTACACGCTCACCCGCAGCTTGCTTTGGGTCTCTGTGTCGTCCGGGCCCGTCAGGTCCGCCCACGTTTTGATGGGCGCCGCGTGCAGCTGGCGCCGGAAGTTGTTGTACCGGGGCACGTTCCGCTCGCGGTCGCGCCAGACTGCAGCGGAACGAGCGGAAAGTAGGTCCTCCTCAGAAGGCGGACGCGTAAGGCTTGACGTCACACGCGACAGCGGAACAAGCTTCTCGGACACAAAGAATCTAGTGTCAGCGGCTTTCAGGTCATGTGAGCGCATTGGCTCATTAATTCCGTCAGAAGCAACCAAAGCTCCGGTTGGCAAGGGAAGGTATGGTGCAACCGATCTCAACGCCAAATTCTAGTCCTCTGTGGAACAGTTCAATTCTCCCGGGAGTCAGATACACTCGGCGGCGAGGGGCGGAAGGAGGTCGGAAACCATAAAGGCAACGAAATGCAGCACCTGAACCCTCAAACAAAAGAGATTCTGCGCACTCAAAAGCGTTAAGCCCTGATCTCCCCAACCCCTCACTCTCGAGCGCAGCCATATCAACGTGGTCGCCACGCGGCGTGCCATCGACGTTCTCCGGCGCGATGTCGCGCATAAAGTTGGGGTAGTTGTTCAGGCAGAGCAGGCCGCACGACTGGAACCCGAGTGACGTCAGCATGACGAGGGGCCCCTCCTCGAGCAGCGTCCGCTCGCCCTGGATGCCGTGCAGGTCCTCCATGGGCACCTGAAAAGGGGTTTGGGCCTTCGTTAAGGTTTTGCCGCTGACCATGGGGAGAGTTTGGGCCTTCGTTGAGATGTCGCCTTTGTTGAGATGTCGCCGTTAACCATGGGGAGGGTTAGGGCCTTCCCTAGGATATCAGCCTGAATCAGGGAGGGTTTGGATTCGTGACTGGTTGCAGGGACAGCTTCACAAAGCAAAATGATCTGAATGTACTTTTGAGAGGGTTCGGCTGTGATTCAAACGTTTGTTTGCTAGCAATCACAAAGGACTCTGAGTGAACCATGTTGGCTTGCTGTTGTTCAACAATAACTCAACTTGTTCAAAAGTGCGGTAATAGGGGAGGACGAGAGCGCGAGTCAACAACACTCGTTAAAAACAGGACGACGCTTATTTGGTCATTGCAAGCCAGGATTCCAATATACATGTGTTCGCCTGACAGAATCCGCGCAGGGTTATCCACACCGAAACCCGGAACTACGCAGCATTTCCCCGCGCGGCAGATTTGCCTCGTCTCGGCGCTGGAGATCCTCGGTACTAATGCCGTGAATTTGAGCAGACGAATCAACATCGCTTCGAGCTCTGCAATAGAAAAGGGTCACAGGGCCTCGTTTGGAGTCGTGAGTCAGAGACAAAGGCTTCATACCTCTTCCTTCGCGTTCCTCAGCCTGCTTTCCCCTCTGACAGGGGCGAACTGCAATCATTTCAAGGCCGTTTTCACTAGCTTGGCTGTCTCAAATCGGGCGAAAGCCCCGTGCAAGCGAGGCTCGATCTCTCAACGCTCACCAGCTTCTTGGGCGGCGGCTTGCCGTCCACGAGTATGCTCGCGCGCACGTCCAGGACTTCGATCTCGTCCGGCAGCAGGCTGTGCATGCGGTAGACCGAGCAGAACTCCTCGGTTAGCGAGTAGGGCACGCCGTGGTTGTCGGGTTTGGGTAACCCGACCAAACCGCTCAGCTCGGAGATCCCCGTGTGGCCCAGGTGCTCCTTGACCCACTTGCCGAAGAGGCCGTACCTGGACGACACGTGGCGGCCTCGGGTTGGGCGCGGTTTGCGGAGGGGATCACGGTTTGCAGGCAGAAGGCAACAACGGCTCCAGATTCTTCTTCCAAATTGGTTCTGGCAGGAACGCCCGTAGACGGATCACCACAAAACGCGTACTTTGTCCAGCGCAGCTTTACAAAGAACAAACGCTTCTTCGCAAGAGTCGTTCGACGTTCACAGACTGCCGTCAATCAGTTGCAATGCAAGCTTCGATGAATAGGTTTTCAAATGTCCCCCGCTCTTGTAGGTTGGAAAAAATGAAGCTGGAAAGGAGCGCATTCTCACCAGTTGGCCTTCATGGCAACGTTCAGGGTGGGCATCTTGAGCAGCTCGCACGTCCAGTCGATGGTGTGAATTTTGCCGATCTCCGCCGCGACCACCAGGCGGGCCTTGTTGTACAGCTGGTCGTCATCCCAAGTCGGGTACCATTCGCTCAGCCTGGAAAAAACAGGGCCCCTGGTTTGAATTCTGCAGTGACGTGCATCGAGAGGGAAGGTCGCTCATCAGCTCTGCTAAAGACAAGCGTCAGGATCCCGACCTAGCGAGAGATTTTTCGCGACTGAGCAGCCACAACAAGAGGTCAGCTGGAAGAAAACATTAGAGGCATTCTTTGAGCTACTGCGATGTTGAGTGGCAAGTCGTGCTTCCGGGACAACCTTGTCTTCACGGCATCCAACGCTCGAGCTCAGAAACTCCTTAAAGATCTGGAAGTCAACCGGATGGCCTCCTCCTATCATCCGATGCATGGCCGATTGAAGCAACCCTGGATCGGATTGTTTCCAGTATCATCAATTTCATTTCTTTCGCCCTTACAGTGCCTTTCGCAAACGAAAGAAGCTACAATTATGCGAGCGTATCACCAGCTTGCAAAGCGGTCTCACTGCGACCGTCGCATGCAATGGACGCTCACATTTGGGCCACGTCGTTGTGCTCCTTGACGAACAGGTCCTGCAGCAGGCTGACGCCGATCCAAGAGTTCCTGACGTCACCCACACGTGCTACGCCGTCCGGGCCGTGCGCGAGCGTGTCCCCGCCGTCAATGAGCTTCCCCCCCTTGCCGGTGCGCAGGGAGGTGGCCTTCTCGGGGGTTTGGCCGTAGACTGCGGAACCATCCCTGCAGAGAAGCGGAGAACGGAATCTGGATCAGGCCTGGATCACCCCGGTTAGAACGAGGACCCCTTGGACTAAACCCCGGTTTGAAAGAGGACTCTCTTGACCTATAGCCTGGCTAGGAAGAGGACTCCTTGTGACCGAATGTCCCCTCGCAAGGTAGCCTGTTGAGCATTTTCGCCGTTACGTGGCAGCCTTGTTCCGGTCTAACAGGGGTGCTTTGGAAGCACGACAAGGATCGGACCCCGCTTGTATTCTCCATTAAGAACCCGTTAGAAGTGGCTTTTCCTGTTTGGCTTACGTTTCTGATTTGACTTTCAGGTTCCTTTGCGTTTGGCACTAGCAACGTGCTCAAGTGCCCGGCCTGCCCTGGCAAAAGAGGACAGATCTGCTGCACAGAATGCAAATGCATAGCATCATACACACGTTTACATCTGAAAGGAGTAAACCTCACCACCAAGGGGTGCGGATGTTGATGTGCCCCTCCCGTGGGTTAGTCATGCCGGTCGACTCCTTAACCGTGGGGTGAAAGGTCATCCTGCGGAGTGGGCAGCCGTTCAGTCCCGGGGGGGCCTCCAGGGCAGTGCTTCCTGGCCCCCCCTCGAGGTGGTCGAACCAGTCGTGGATCATGAACTGGATCCAGGACGCGGCCAGGACGTTGAATTGGGTGCCTGCAAATGCGGGGTGTGTCTCGTTGATTGCAGATTTGGGACGCCGGCACTTGTTGCTCGGCAAGAGCTGGCTAGCTTGACAGCGAAGAAGTTGACTAGACTGTTGTGTTTTAGCCATGTCCGGGTGGGAGAAGGTTGTCACAAAGAAGAGTGGACAACTGGGCTCAGACAAGGGGGCTTGACACATCCGATTGAGAAATACTAGGATTGTTGAGTTATCTCTTCGCTTCAAGAATGCATTTCTTTGCCCGCCTCTGCAGAGAGACTCAACAGTCCCTAATGTTTTGTCAATTCAGATACTTAGCATGGTCATCACGACTGCAAAGTCAAGACTCCAAAAGCCACATAAGCATTTCTTCACAACCTTGCCAAAATATGAGAAACGAGATCCCTAGCATGGACAGAACCTTACCTGTGGCGCCCAATTTTAGGGGATTGACTGGCGAGCAGAGAGCCTAACTTAACATGGATGTCCAGAGACTGCTAATGCTGACGTAAGCACGCTGACGTCACCTGTGTTGGTGTAAGGCGACAGCTTGCTGGGGACAGTAGTGCGGGGCGGGCGGGCCAGCAGGGTTTGCGCCACCAAAAATGGGTTAGGGTCTTGGATGTCAGGGGGAGAGGTAGCTGCGAAAGTTAATTCAAAAGAAAGGTTTAGTACGCAGGTCATCGATGAAAGAAGCTGTGCCGTAAGCAAACGCCCAATTGCAAAGCATCCCCTGCGAATATTACTTGAATAATGAAGGTTGAAAATGCAAATGATAGCGATTCCTTACAAATTGGGAGATAGGAATTATGCAGAATATGGTGGGAGAGTTATGGTCAGCTTGAATGCATTGATTCCTCCTTGCGACAAGCTCAAGAATCTTCTAATGCTCCAACCTCAAAGCATCTGACAACCCCTTCTCCAGCTAGCGCCAGGTAGCCAATGTATGTAAATCTTTTCCCACAATAGACCAAAACAAGAAACTCAATGGAGCTATCAGAAGCTCAAAACTTAGACCAAGGCATTGTGCATAATGCAGGCACCAAGGCTGTTGTTATGGACTGAGGTTGGTGTAAATCTGCTCACCACCCTTAGCGTTGATCTCGTTCTGCGGTACCATGTTGCGCCCAAAGAAGGAGCCATACGCCCCTGCCTGCGCGTCGTCTGGGTCATTGTGGGTGCCGTCCAATGAGCGATACGTGAAGGCCTTGGGATCGAAGCTGAACTTCTGGTCTGCAAGAGAACAAGCTTGTAAGGGAGTCAGAGTCAGAGTCAACCTTTTAGTAAGTTGACAGAGGGGCATTAAAACCGAAGGCTCCTCACAGTAAATCACCTGCTTCTTGATTAGCTACTTTATGCAATGAAGATGGGGGGCCTGCTGAGGCTTGCTCAGGTACTGGCCTTACGTAGAGTGAGCAATAATGCAATCCAGATGATCTAGAGTGAGTGATTGAGCTACCATCCTGTTTGAAAAGAACATGGGCATCAAACACAACTTTACTTCCATCTTGTTCCCCAAAGTTATTGCTTTTTCAACCTTTGGACCGGGGTTTGTTACGTGCTCTCCCATTCTGCCTTCATTGAGCTTCATTGAAAATGGAATCTGGATAAGAATCTGGATCCGTCGCACAGAAGAGACAGAAGTGGGGTGCATTATGGAGTTTCAGGTTGGCCCTCCCTGTGGGGGTCTGTTTCAGCCCTGAAGACCTTTCCAGATTGAAGATCAACCTCCTACGCGATGTAATGTAGAGACCATCAAACTAGAAGCACAAATGAAAGTTTCTCACATCCCCACCTTCTTAGGATGTGTACATATCTTCAGCTGTAAGAGACATTCTCAATTCTTGCCATTACATCCAGATCTCAGATTGTAAAGCAGCTAGGGGCTGCTTCTACCTTTTCTCAAACTCAGCTGGCAAATAAGTTGCTGATATTCATGCATCCTCAAAAACATGTTCTGTATCACTTTCCATCTCCACCAGCTTCAAAAGGCTCTCAAAGGAAATCATCTTCTTGCAAGGGAGATTGGTTCGCTTGCCTTTGCCGACTGGCTTCAGATTGTTGCGTTGCATCAGGTGCTTCCGCGCATCCAGATACAGGACCCCGAGGATCACCGGCATACGGTACCACGGCCAAATGCGGTCCACCAACAGCAGGAACTGCACCAGAAGCTTGTCCGACCATGACATTTGCGGGCGCGCCACAACGTTCCCCATCCTAGTTGCTCCGCTTCTAGCTGGCAAATTTGCGGTCTCACTTATCTGCGGGCCCACCTGATGACGGACAATGCGAGCATACAAGGGAACTGTGAAGGATTCGTGGGGTAAAAGGTAGGTTGTGGTCGGATCCGAAGCTGCTTTGATTGGGGTCGAATGCAACTGAGCTATAAGCTTTACACAGAAGAAGCGAGCTCCCTGCCGCGTTGTTATAACGCTGCTCCGTCACCATGGTGTTGAGGTTGACTCCCGAGTCCCCACACACTAGCATCAAAGTTTTGTGTTGAAATTTGGGCTCCTTCATCATTGTAGCCGCTGCATTATGGAGCTAGACCTTGCACTGCTTTGACTTTCTGCTCGAAACTGTCCAGATTCCGTGCAGAACTCGTTCCGAAGCCGGGCGCATTTATGATATATTCTCTTAGCAATGATTAGATCCGAGCAAAGAAGGTCAAGCCCCGGGGAAGGGTGGGGTTAGTTGGGTGGTTAGGGTGGGTTCAAGGGCGGACTCTGCGGAGCCGCGAGCGCATAAAAATGCGGGTTAAAGTTTCCGGTTCGTTTCTGCCCGGTACAATATTACCTTATGGGTACCTGCTCGTGAATCAGAGAGCTTGAACAGAATCTTCAGATCCTTGTTTCCCAATTTGTGAGATCTCGCTTGCACTTCATAATGATCGTGAGAGCCTTTTCACAGATTATACGTCTGCAGTGCCGCGTTTGTATCTTGTAGGACTAGTGCCCCGATCGTGTTAGGACCCGGCATTGAGTCAAGATAAACTTTGCTTAGATATTGCCCACAAATATCATTGGGGCAACGTGTTGGCATATACTAGATTTGTGCGTGCATGCCAGCTAGTGAGATGCATATAGGATTCGAGCACAGTTGTAAACCTAATAAGAGCCTTTCCGGCGTCCATTGCTCGAATACAAGGTTGCTATGCCGTATACTATGTGCCGTGCATGCCTGATTCACAGGTACGTTGATCGTAGCAGCAGTTCTGTCCAGCTACACACCTTGTTCAAAGTGTAACTCGCGCGTTGGCTTTGCACCGCAAGCAGGTAACATGAGGGAGATATGAGAACAGCTATGGATTTGGATGACATGGTGTCACAAGATCAACTTCAAAAGACGAGCAGTGATAAACCTGCAGTCAGAGCGGCCGTAGTAGCTGAAGCAACGAAATTTACGCCTTCGTTGTTCAATAGATGCAAACCCGTTATTTGCGTCACCCCCGGACCAGGATGTTGCACGACCTGCAGAGACAACCGCGACCAAGAAGGATCAGTTGGAAGTTGACACGGGCGAGCAGCCAAGCTGCAAACCTCTTTATTATGCATGACTGTCAAGCGAGCTTTTCATTAGCCCCATACATTAGCCCCATACACAGGGACAGCACGGTTAAAGAGGCAATCCCGTGACCTTCATCAGATGTGGCGTCAACGAAACACCTCTCCGGTAAAACGAGAAGCAAGGGCTGTTTATATCGACTGGACGAGGCGGTATACAGCGAGCGAGCAGTCGAAGAGAAAGTGTTTTAACTCCCATTATTATCTGCCAAACTTTACCAACGCAGAACGGGGCACCTCTGTTCGGGGTTCGTCACAGAGCTGTGCACGCACCTTTTTTAGCTTCCCGTCCAGGCCGCTGTACTGCAGCGTGGCCCCCAGTAGGCTGTCCACTAGACTTCCGGCCAATCCCGCCCACGCCGCCACCGGCACCGCTTTCCACTGCTCTGCTCCCGCCCCGTCTGCTTGACCAAACCCCCCGGTCGTCAGCAGACCAACACCATAGAAGATGACGCCAAGAAAGAGGCCCCCTGCCACACTGGCGGCGGTCCCAACGCCGCTTACGCCCCCGTTTGTGCCCTTCGGAACGACCTGAGAATGAAGGAGATACTGCGGGTCAAGCGTTGCCATCATGTCTATAGTCAGCATCACCTGAAGTTTGTCCAATACTGGCGATTCGAAACTCAGCGCAGAGCACAGTGTCTTTCAAGACCGTGCGGAACGAGATGTGGAAGGGCAGAAGGGGAGGGTGTCAGATTGCAAGGTATTAGCACTGCCACCAACCTGCGAAGATGCATTCAAACAGAGCCATGTGCAGAGCCTTTTCTTCCTTGCACTTCTCCGGGATCTTTCGACGCGCGTTACTTTTACTTTTACGCATATATACATGAATTGCCACATCTTCCATCTGGAAAGTCCTCGACTCAATTGCTGCGTCCGGCACCCCCTAGCCTCAGGCACCTCTCGCGCGTTTGCAATTCCAAACACAATACAGCTCGGTTCTACAACAAGACGGCAGCGCCGAAGTAGTGTTTGTCCGGCCAAGCAGTTGCAGCAGTGTTGATTAGACCCCAAGCAGTATCTCACCTTAAGGGTGGTAACCAGCCTCGGATTCCCAGTGCTCAAGATCCCCAACTCGCTTGACCAAGTGTCCCCTATACACGCCGCATAAAAGCCCAGGTATCCACCCAGCAGAGCCGTCGTGATGGGGTCACTTCTGGCATCAAAGAAGGGGTCTCTGCCCCCAGTCCGAACAGCGATGCTGATAGCGAGGACAGTCCCAACTAGGCTGTTTGCAAACACTTGGATCCTGCATAGAGGGAACTAGGTTGGGTGCAGATGCTCATCAACCGCTTGTTGAGCAACAATTGGGAGGTCACTCCTTTGAAATTCTGTTTACTGCTAGGCATGACTGATTTGGCTTGTCTGCTTCAGGATTCTAAGACTGATTACCAAGCATCGGTTACTATAAACGTGTAGCTCAAGGCCCGCTCCCTTGTATCTTGTGATCAAAGTCTTTGGATCAAAGTCTTTGGCAGCACTGATGAAGATTGTCCAGGACGTACCACCGCTCTAGTTGTCAACATTTGTGCAGGCCTGATGCTCACCAGTTCCGCTGGCCCCCTTCCTTGAACTCTGCTTCAATTGTCTTCTTGACAGAGGCCTTGTACTTAGTCAACTTAGATGAGCTGAGGTAGAAAGCCACAAGAGTGGCACCATACCTGCAGGAGGTGCAATGACGGCGCTGCTCCTTAATGCTGAATGGATTCTTCATTACAAAGTGCTTATTGCTCTAGAAGGCAAGGTGGTGCTTTGGAAAGCACCTTTTGTATACATATGTGCAGGGCAATGAGACAAATGCATGAGCGATGACGAGGCGGCCCAATCGGGCCCTGTGCCAACACGCTTTTCTGGTTCCGATCAAGACAAGGACAACTCTATCATCATTCAACATACAGATACGGGGGATCCCTCACCTGAAGCCTACAATGAATGAGATGAATCCAACAAGCACCCCCGCAACAGCGCCCGACTTTGACAAGGACTTGTTTTTGATAGAACGTCTGGCCAGATACGCTGAGAAGAGCAAGGCAAAGAGCAGGCGGGAAAGAGGCAACTCCATGCCTCCGCCTCAAGACGTCCCAACCATTTGAGCCCACCGGATCGACCCTGGCGGAATGTCCACCACAATGCTTCCTAAAGTGCAAAATGCTGCAATGCGGTGATGCGGAGCTTTGTAGTGGCCCACACAGACTTCTTCAGAATCAAAGCAATCCGTCTCGGTCTGAGGGTGAGAATCAAATTGTGGCTCAAGGTCGAATGGTGACGCAAAGCTGCTGATCGAGCTCACAAGCACGCAGGCTGGTATATGTAGGCTACCTTGACACCGGACGGATACGGATGTGGTTACTGGTACCGCCTACGCCAGAGAGCTGATTCGGGGGGTACCGTTTTTACCACGTGGAGACATCCGATGCATTCTATTGGCTACTTAGCTTTGTGAAATCGAGTATAGAACACAGTCGGTTTGATAGTCTTCTGCCTCTGTACCTATCTTGTGCATGGTGTGCACAAGGACTCGGAGATGGAGGAGGCTGCACTTTGAGATTGAAGGAGGGAGAGACGGCCAGAAAGTTGGTGCTGCGTTGTGGAACTTAAAGCCAACCGAACAATACGACAGCATTGAACCAAAGATGCACAGAGGTTTTGTATCTCATTTCTAGAAACAAGCGTTCAAGAAGCAGAACGGCACAAGGGGGTGGTCGAAGTCCTCTGCAGCTATTCCCATGCTAGAAAGGGCCAGCCGGTTCATCGAATTGATTGATACAAGACAGATGGCAAGCTCCAGTGCAGCTAGGTGCGCAGCTGTGTCCAACTGCGGTGTGAGGCCCAAACACGGGACCAATCAGAGGAGGAGAGTTGATGTCAGTGTGAGATCTGCAGAATGCGCCCCTCATTGGCACAATTGCTCCTTCCAGATCAGATCCCCTCCTAGAGTAGGGCCCAACCAGACAGCTCCTCAGCGGTTTCAGCCTCTCAGAATCAGTACCATATCTATTTGTTCGTTCACCCCACCTTTAAGAAGTTCACAAACGGAGCCCCAGCGATGCCAGATAGTTCATACTAAAGCTTTGGGAAGGGGGAGACAACTGAGAGAGGTGCGGAGTCGTATCCGCTGTGCTGCCAGCAATCATGGGGAGGGAGCAGAAAGTTCTCCCGACGAGTTTGACATCAAGAGACTGGAAAGTTACACAGAGCTTGTCCCTGGGGAGGTGCTTTCTGTGAGGGCGGAAGTTGATGGCGAGGATGATGAGGTGATCATCTTCAAGGTGAGTCATCATGCTGTAGGTGCAGAGCCCGCCAGCCACTCCTATTGTACAATGACCTGATAAGCACAACAGATGCGCTGTCTGCGGTCTCTGGTATCTACTTTCGATGCTGATAAGCCTGATACGCCGTTTTGATGTCCTGATCTCACTGTGCAGCTCACAGGCCACATCATGCGGGCAGTGCTAATTCAGCCTTTTAAGTAGCTGCCTGTGACTTGGAACTTGAAATCATCGTTTGGAGTCTTTTACGATCTTGTTGGCAGCTTGTCTCATCACAATCTTCCTGCGTTGAAGTGAAACTAGTCTTTGCAGCCTACACTCTCTCCTCAAACACGTCTATCCCACATGCCTGGTTCCTTGTCGGCCTGATAGAATATTCTGACTTGACCAATCAAGCCAATGGATGTGCAGGGATTTTCGTCATCGTTGATGAGACCGACTGCTACCGATCCTGGGGAGCCAGTTCTTCCAAAAAGCGCAAAAGTAAGCGGAATTGATCGGATAAAGGCACCTTACAAGCCAGCAAACATTGTATATATGGAACAAGACGTGAGTTGGCAAGATTTCCAAGAAAGGCTAGACAAGGCGGGGCTTTGAGAAAGTACGTTGCGGCAGATTATTATGTCTGTGGCCGGCCATCATTGATATCTGACCGCGACACAAAGAGTTGCAGACATGGCAGGTGGTGCCAGGCTAAGCTCACGTGGAGGCGGCACAACTGTCAAGCTTGGTATTTCATTTAGCAATTCTACTGGCACGGTGTTGCTTCAAGCACGCCCGAGCGATTGCAGACGGAATGATGGTATTGCGTGTTTATCAATTGTTACGAACCTGCCTTCAGCGCATAGATTATTGTCAACTGCATTGTATCTGTATACCGTGTAGCTGTAACAGAATACAAGATTTTGTCGGTATCAATCACACTGCATGCAAAAGTACCGGCAATCTCGCTGATCACATGATTTCGAACCATCTCAATTTGCGCTTTGATTGGAAACTGTGTCATCCACACACCGTAAACTTGAGCGCTTCCATGGCAATCGATGATATCACTTCATATGATCGAGTGCAATATCATAATCGGCAATTAGCTGAGAATGCATGTGAGCTTGAATTCTCTGTGATACAAGAATTACTAGCCTATTCATATATAGCCCGGGCATGCTAGGCTATGTTATAAGCGATATTCAGCATGCAATCGTGCATCGATCGACTCAGGTATATGTTGAAATTCGATGCTTCTCGATCAAATAAAAAATAAGAACTAACGAGCCCTGCCAACCTCTTATGATAACTGATTGCTCCACTCCAGTCAAAAAACTTCATACACAAGCATTAGAGCCGTCTTAGTTAAGCTACCTAAATCTACATGGTCTATAAGTTTGGCTTTCTGCTAGTAATCCCTCTTCTATGATCGCTCTCTTAAATCGTTCAATTCATAATCTGCCCTGCATATCGCATCAATCAAACCTGGTAAGATGCATAATCTAAAGACCATGTGCGTGCCTGACTAACAAATATGCGCCGAGACCATTTGTACTGAAGGCTGTGGGAGGGGTTGCAAGGCTTCATGAAACTGTTCGAGTGCCGTCTTCGCTCGATCCTGTGAGGACAATTGAAAGTTGTTATCTCCTGACGAGCGTTCACTTTACCTATTTTCTCCATCTTCGAGCGCGATCCAACCAAATCTGAAGCTTCTTAGCTGCATTAGCAGATGTAGACTGGCATGCACAATACTCTTTCTCAACGAGAAAAGCAACCTCGTGCTAATCACACAATGAACTCACCCAACCAATGCTTCTACGAAAGACCACCGGTCCATCTCGCGAGAAATACGAAACCGTGCCGGAACGGGGACTCAGATGGCGGTACAGACGATCACCAGATCGTTCTTGACCGCACGCCTCTTTTGGAGGCAGCAATAACGACGAAACAATGTTGAATATAGAAAATGCTGATTCGACCCCAACCAAAGTCAGGGAGGGTACCTGGACGTCTGAGCACGGGTCACTGAGCAGCTTGTGCAGTTGCGCGTCCAATCCAAGGCGCCGTAGTCGCTCGATTCGGCTCCTGACGTTCCCTCCTTTCGAGTAAGTCAGATTGATCAGAACCCTGCGCGCAGGACGGAAACAAAAAGGTCAGGCGACCATGTAGGCTTGAGAAGAGGAAGCGGTTTACACGTTGGCGCTAGCATGGAACAGCTGTAACGAGGGGCTCTTCAAAGATCGTAATGGATCCACCCCTTAGTAGCTGAGCGGTTTACAGCGTTTTTGATAATGCCAACTCAGGACAGTCGTCAGAGTATCATCTCAGAAGGAACCGTGGATGAAATGTATTTCGGTAATGAGAAGACTTACAAGAGAACCCTCAAGAACGCAAGGACTCAAGCCATCTTTCAAGCCAATTTGATGACTTGATTGAACTTAAACTGGACTTCGACCAGACCGACTTTTGTAAATTGATTCATCCAACTCCTGTTGAAGAATGCTCGATCCGTCCCGTCGTGGGAAGAACAGAAGCTGTGACCAAAAAACAGACCGCAACATTCATTCAATCCACGAGCCCACAAGGCTGCCGCCGCCCTGATCGCATGGATCATTGAGCAGAAGCGAAGCAGCGAAAGCGACCTTTGAGGAACAGAAACGAGATCGCTCTTTAAGCCTCAGAGGACACCGGCCGTAGGACGACCGGAAGTCGACTAGAACAGCAAGATGCAAGTAACTGAGGGAGAAAGGAAACACTGTTTCTGAAACTCACCAGACTGCGGCGACGCGGATCTGCGGGTTGCTTTCGTCGGCCAGAAAGCGCCCCAGCACGCTTGGTGTACACGTCGCCATGACGCGCTCTTTATGCTCCTCTGTCCCCGTTGCCACGTTGACCATGACGTAGAGCGCCTGCAAGCGAGATGCGAGTTTCAGAGGCACCAACAACAGCGGGAAGAGCATGCGAGCACCAGCGAAATGAGTTCGAATGGAGCGCTTTGCTGGCCGTCTGAAAACGAGCCAGCAGAACGAGGTACACTCATCTTCCTCAACGTGTATGCTAATTCAGCAATGGCTACGGACATAGCAGGAGAATAAGAACAGACCCGAATTGGCGCGCAGCCTTACCTGCACGCACACCTCGGGCCGTGCGCCGCTCGCGAGCTTCCGGTCCACTACTTCGAGTAGGCCCGTCTCCGGACGGACTGCCGCCTCAATGTCCTCCGGCTGTGAAGGACGGAGAGAAAGAGTGTGTTAACTGGCAGCTCGGGATTTTCAGATCGGTGTCGGTTGCAGGCGATCGGTTGTACAAAACCTGGGCGACCTCAATCTTCATACGGAAGATAGTGCTCAAGGGACTGTCGAAAATTACCGATGACGGGTCGGGAAACCCTTGTATGCACGTAACGCTGGGCTTCAGAACCAGACTCAGAATCTCCGGAATTCTTGAGCCTATTCGCTGTGCTTTTACCAGCTACCCACATTCAAAAGGCCTTTCTCCTCAACGACGTTTTGGAGCGCTCCCAGCTGCGCTAGAAACCAAAAAGTGGTCCTACGCTTTCCTTTCTGAAGCGCGAGAAAGTGGCTACTTTCTGATACGCGACGCTGTGTACCTAAAAACGATTACTTCCACCTTTCCATGCACCACCTTCAGCATTCAGCTTTGATGTTGGAAGCCTAACATTAATGATATCCTGATCTTAAATACCAACCCTAGACTCTGAACCCCAAATCCGCTCACCGTTCCATGCACCATATTTCGCACCAGCATCAGCGCCCTGCTCTTGAACTCTGTCCTCGAAGTCTCATGCAAGCTCGGTCAGCTTCAACAAAAGCCCTAATCCTGACAGAAAACTACAGACTCTTGAATACCAAACCCCAGACTCTGATCACAGAACCCCCTCACCTTCCCGTGCACCAAATGTCGTACCAGCATCAGCGCCTGCTCTTGGACGCCATCCTCAAGGTGCAAGCCGTCAGCTTTTGAATAGCCCCAGTCCTGATGAAAAGCCCGCACTCTTAACGTCATTTTCCAGACTTTAAAACCCCATTCCGCTCACCTTTCCGTGCACCAATTTCCGCACCAGCATCAGCGCCTGCTCTTGCACTCCGTCCTCGGGGTCCTGCGCGAGCGTCGTCAGCTTTAAGGGAATTCCTGGTTCTAACATCCTCAACAACCAAGACCCTCAAACCCTGAAACCGTAAGGCCTTAACACTATGTAATCCCTCACCTTTCCGTGCACCAGATTCCGCACCAGCATCAGCGCCTGCTCTTGGACGCCGTCCTCGGGGTCCTGCGCGAGCGCCGCGAGCGTGGGGTATCCGACCTCGCGCATCACGCGCGCTTTCGTTGCGCTGTCGGCCATGAAGAGCAGGTTCTTGAGCGCCCACACCGCGTTCAGCCGGAGGGTGGCGTCCATGCTGTGCGCCAGCGACGCCAGCTGCGCGACGCCGCCGCCGTCCAGAACGACCTGCTGTATAGGAGAAAAAGAAACTTTTCAGAATAGACAAAATCAAGTTACCGCTGACACAGAGGATATTCACCGACGCCGCATCAGCAGGAGCTGTGCGCCAGCGCGGCCAGCTGCACGACGCCGCCGCCCCCGTCCAGGACGACCTGCTGTGGGGGAGAAAAATACGATTTTTAGAAAGGGAAGAAAGAAGCCAATATAGAAATAGGCCTCCACTGACACGGAAGATATTGACCGGTGCCGCAACCAGCCGTAGGGTCGGGTCCATGCTGTGCGCCAGCATGGGCAGCTGCGCGACGCCGCCTCCGTCCAGGACACCCTGCTGTTGGTGAGAAAAAGACACTCTTCGAAAAAGGAAAAACTAAGCGAAGATAAGTATAAGAAAAGGAAATAATGAACCAAGATAACGTAGCGCTGGGAAGTTGAGCGCGATGTTGCACAGCGTTGCGGATGCGGTTGCCTGCATGCTCGGGTCCAGATCGCGAAAATGATACAATCTGAATACACCGAAACCGAAGCTTGAAAGTTTCAAAACTTTGAACTCACCAATCGTAGTGGTCAGAAATCGAGCATGATGTTGTGGACGCGGTCGCCTGCACGCTCGAATCTCGGTTCCCCAACACCAGCCAAAGAGCGACGACAGCACATAAGTAAGTAGTGCAATAAGAGAGGAACAAAATAAAGATGACCCAACTTTGAACTCACTGATCGTAGCGGTGAGAAGTCGAGCACGATGTTGCACAGCGTGGCGGATGCGGTCGCCTGAACACTCGGATCCGGGTCGCCCAGCAGCTTGAACAGCGGCTCCGCTATGGAGGCGTCGACCAGGGAGGTGCGCAGGTTTTTGACGGAGCGGGAGAGGCTCTTGGTGCACGCGCAGGCCGCGGCGCGGACACCCGGGGCGGCGTCCTCCAGGCCCGAAATGACGGGGAGAAGGGCGCTGCGAAAAAAAGCCACACCTAGTTCTCATGAAGCAAGCGGATGCGTAGCCTGGGGCGGCGTCTAAGCCCGAGGTATCAGGAGAAAGGACGCTGCGACAAGACACCAGAATTGACCACAGTCCCGCACGAGCGGATGCATGATGCGTGCTCTTGATGAATCTGTAATCGCTTGCCAGAATGCGACTTTCTGCTGAAGGAAATCAAACGTCCAATGCGGGTCAGAAGGACGAGAGGTCCGTATATAACGAACCTTAAAACGGCAGCATTTCCAACGGCTCCGCTCGTTAAAATCTTATAAGCTCTGACCCTTCCCGGCCACTCAAGCGAACACCTATGTCTGCGAGGTGAAAGTTGCACTGAACTTGTCAAGCGTCGTCAACATATGAGGATCGACCCTCGACGCTTTCACCTCCCGCTGTCGAGCGCGTACTTCCTTCCCGCAGCTTGGAGCCCAATAACCACTTCCGTCGGTGATCGATCGTAGGATAGATTCTTGCAGACTTGGCTCTGTCACAGTCCTCCCGCTCAAGATATGCTGCGAAGAATATCAACTCTGATCAATCCAGATCCCGTCGAGAAAACTTACCGAGACTCGACCAGTTGCCGCCGGCCCTCCTCCCGCGTGGAGCAAAGGGCCGCGAGCGCGTGGAAGATGTTCTCTCGATGCCGGGGGGTCAATACCCCGCTCCCGGCCGCTAGCTTTCCCGACAGCTTCCCGATGGCGTCTGCGTCGCAGGCCAGCTTTTGGAGGTCCTCACTGTCCGCGATAAAGTGAGCCAGCACGCTGGGGGCTTCTTCGCCAGCCTACAGAGAGCTCAGACATATCGGGAAAAGGGGGAAAAGGAAGAAAAGGGAAATAAAGAAGCAATTCGCGGAATGTAGAAAACATGGAGTGTCATCCAAAGTGCTGGCTTAAGCAAAGGGATGAACGACGTTTTTCGAGTTAGCTGCTGACAAGGTGGTCGACCATTGGGGGATGGCGTACGGGGCCTAGTCCCGGCCTGACGAAAGAAAGACGTTGGAATGTGAACGAGATCGTAGAAGCTGAGGCACTACAAGTGACAAAAGAGAACGAATGAGACTCTAAGGGAACTAGCGTCAGAGGAACACAGATTTTGTGGTGTCAGCCTGGCAACATTGGGGGCGAATCCCATGAGCGCCCCCGCTTGTGCGACAAAGCCCGTCTCGGTTGTTGCCATCCTATTTGTGATTCACTTGGTGCAAAAAGTCGGTGACACTCTCTTTGAAAATAGACGCACTTGCCGATTTAAGCTGACTCGAAGCTTCTGTCGAGAGCCATCATCAGAGAAAGAAGCTTCAATAAGAGAGAGAACTCACAACATGAGCCGCAAAAATACATGTCCGCAACCAGCCACCGTGTTGAGGACCCTTCAGTCGAGGTAAAATAAGATCGTGGAAGGCAATGCCCTGCCCTCACCTCGCCTGGACAGTCCACCAGCTTCACAAGCGCACTGATCACCGCCGCCGCCACGTCCCTTGCCGATCCCGGCGGCCCTGTCGTCCTCTCCGTCCCGTACTCTGGACACGTCCGGCTGATGTTTGCCACACATGCGCACGCCAGCAACCGAGACTTTCCTGACCTCTCCTTGACTGTCGGGATGATCACTGTGAGAAAGGGGTTCCCCGGAGCGTTGAGCAGTGCTCGGGATTGCTGCTCGTCGTTGCGCGTGAGGGAAGCGATGGCGTCGAGAGCGGTCTCGACCTTGCGAGGGTTGGGGTGAGTGAGAAGATGAAGGAGGCCCTGGAGGGCGCCGGCTTGGGCAATGGCGGCGCGTTGCTCCGGGAAGTCGCAGCACCTGCAAAGGGAGTGGCAGCAAATGTAAGATATGTACTGTTTGACACAAACAGCAGATTATGTAGACTTAAATCGATCATCTGGATTATATTGTTATACTACTGATCAATTATGATAGATGAATCCAAGAATGACAAGCCCCCACTCGAGAATGGAGCTATCATGTCAGAGTATGGAACTCTTCAAGGGAGGTTCCAGCGTATCACCGCTTAGTTACCGTCTATATGCAACTCTAGGGTACTGGACGGCTAACAGCAATCGGTATCAAACGTTTGGTGTCCGTACATGTGCAAGGCATGATATACATATGTAAGGCATGGCGCAAGTTGTCAAAATGCCGCTTGGAGAGGGCCAAAAGACTGAGGGGACAGCACGCATTAGGAAGGTATGCCTAGTCCAGATCAAAAAGAATGTCCGATGAGAGAAGCAAGGCTGCGCAAAATGGTGGAAGATCTACGGGGAATCTCAGCTCAAAATAGGGGAGGTGACACCATACGATGTGAATAGGGCCTGACGACAAGACGTGCCAGTGCACTAAGTTTTCCAAACAGTACTTAATTCGTGCACGACTCTTTCAAGGTGGTGCAAGCTTTTTCTCAGTGAAAGACTGCTTCCCGAATAGTTTCAAAAGCACAACGAAATCATGGTGTACATACCAATAAACGCGGTTCCAGCTGGAAAGGAGCTGCAAGGTGACATCCTCGAGTTGCAAGGAAGGGTACGATTCAGATTCAGGAGGAAAGTACGAGCTCCCCCACAGGTGTGTAGCTGAGCTTCGCAATCAGGTGAGAAATCAGAAATGTCAAGGAAGGAACTGGATGCACTTCCTCACCGTGCAAGCACACTGGCCGCTACTTCAGAGATGTCATCGTTTGCACTGGCCAGCAACCGCAGAATATTTTCGAGCGCCCCCCCGGATCTGAAGAAGGTGGCCCCCTGCGGTGCAAGCTGCGTCTGGAAGATCATGCGCAGCGACCGCGCTCCCGCTTCCACGACCCGCTCATCTCCGTTTGAAAGGGTATTCAGAAGGTGAGGAAGACAGCCGCTATCAAGAACTGCCCTGACGCCAGAGTCTATCCCGCACGCGAAGCTGCCGACCGCCGCTGCAGATTGGACGAGGAGATTCGTCTCTGTGTCACTGGCAAGAATCTCAGCAACTCGGGGGACAGCGCCTAGCTTGATGTAGCAAAGCTTCTTCGACCTGTTTCCAATGATCTGGTTCTTGACGTCGCGCAGCGCTTTCAGGCGCGCAGAGGTGTCCCCAGAGGACAGGTTTTCAACAATATCCTCCGGCCGAGAGCGAGCTGAGGCAGGCATCTTCTCTGCTGACGAGTCCAAGCCTGGGAGCAAGGCAATTCTCCTGACCTCCGGCTAGCTCAGGCTTTGCCTCGGCTCAGCTTCGCGCTCCAAGCATGCGCCCTTGAAGTTGCAGGTAAAAGCTAGCTCAAAAGTTTCTTGCGAGTACTAAGAATCAGATTCTCTGCAACCTGGCTTTCTGTCTGGGGATCCCCAGTGGTCGAATACCGATTATATCTAGAATGTTATACCAAACCATATATTGAGACGTGTGCTTGCTGAATTTGGAGCTAGCCTAAATTCCCTCTTATCTGGTGTCCAAGTATGACAAATTTCAGGAAGGAGATTGTTCAATGAGCTGCTGAGAGAATATATCACGCATCTGTCCTCGTATGAACGTCAGCAGACATGGAAGTCCCAAAATTGGTGATTTATCAGCTCACAAAGAAGCAGTCGTGACTGATGGTGGTGTTGGTGCGCCTTTCTTGCAGCAAGCTTTGCCAATGGGTGGCACCAGCATTTGAGTTTCATTTAAGGCAATCCCCCTTTCTTACAGCTAAGAGGCCTAAGAACTGCGTGCCTCAAAGCATAAGAGTCTGCGCCGTTTTTCGATCCCAAGTTTGGCGCCGTTTATACTAAGTATGTGATCAAGAGTTGAAGATGGTGTTCCCAGCAGTACAATCTACCAACATTTCTCGGTCCTCACAAGGGGGACACTCGATCAGCCAACTCTGCGGTTCGTCTCAAGCGAAAGACAACATGAACCTCGCTAAAGTCTCGCAGGTTGGTGGTTTTTCTTCACATAGCTCGCTTCTTCAGCGCATATTGACACATGAATCCTGTGCAATACTGTTCAGCATTGCCTGATCAGCAGCTATGAAGAAAGTTTCGACGAAGCCCCACAACCTTGAGGGTGCTGAGCCCCTCATTCTGAGCCGATAGGATAGGTCACATGCGCTCTGCCCTAAGATTTGCTAAAAGCTTCTCTTTTGAAATTGTTTATGTAGAGGGAAAGAGAACTCAGATACTTTGAAACAGGAGTTTTAGGTGCTCCTGCTCCCATGCTGTCTTTTTGCAACAGTCATTCTCCTCTTCATCTGGTGCCTCCAACCATCTTCAACAAAAGTTCCTCTCTTAATGCAGGTCCAGTCAGCCAGCAAATGCCTCCACCAAGTGTTGCGTCTCGCCACTCTACAACGAGCCAACCTCAGAAGTCTCACGGTTCGGGCATCGGTGGCAGCTCCAGAGAGGAGACAAGAGTCAGTATCAAAGCAGTCTCCAGAAAGTCTGACCATAACCCAGCCCGATGACTGGCACCTCCACTTGAGAGACGGGCCCGCCATGCAGTCGTGTGTGCAGCACTCTGCGGCGCAGTTTGGGCGGGCCATCATCATGCCAAACCTGAAACCCCCGGTCGTCAGCACAGGTAGGAAGCATTAGAGTCCCTATGTTCTGAGCTGGGAAGTCATCGGAATTTATTGACAATGCTACGAATTATCTGCTAGTTACCCTTGAGACGAATTGACGCTCCAGAAAATGACTGATGAGCCCGGGGTGCTCAGTATTTGCGCTTTGAAATAGGGAAAACTGGAGCTGAAAGGCTTGTGTCCGGAAGCTGATGAGGGTGCTGGTTTCTGTCTTATGGAATTGGAAGTCACGTGAAGCTTTTCAAAGATTTGGTATTCTGATCTCCTCGCAGAAAAGCGTCACTTTGGTCCGGAATCGGACTCGTGCGATTTCTACTTGTCGGACCGCTTGCGGTCTGGATACAACCAGGCTCCTCAGTAAAGAAGCCTTGAAAAAAGATCTGTAGAAGGTCCTTGCCCTCAGAGTTCGTAAGTTTGCAAGACTCGATAAGATAATCGATATGGCCTCTTCCAATATCTCTTCTAAAACGATTGCCACCGGTCAGAAAAGATACTCGATCTGAGATTGACCTAATTCGCATGCGCTCTTACAGAGGACGCCATCCAGTACCGCCAGCGCATCCTGAGCGCGCTCCCAAAGGACACCCCTTTCCAGCCGCTGATGACCCTCTACCTGACCGACAAAACGACTGCCGACGAGATCCGGAAAGCAAAGGAGAGCGGGATCGTGTACGCGGTTAAGCTGTACCCCGCGGGCGCTACGACGAACTCTGCGGCGGGGGTTACGAGCCTCGACAAATGCATGGCGGCGTTAGAGGCGATGGTGGAACACGGTCTTCCGCTGCTGGTGAGTAGGATCGCAGAGCTTTTGTGACGACAAAGAAGAACTGCGGCCTATTTGCAGTGGCTTTATGCCGCTGATGTCGAGCGATTTTGCAAGGAGGTTACGCTCTGAGCTTTGAATCAAGCATCGTACTCAACTGGTGTAAGTAGTTTATCTTTCGACATTCCAAAAATGAGCGTATCAGTTGTACATGCATCAATGCCATGCTTCTCCAGAAGGAACGCATAACTAAATCGCAACACGAACTCAGTCAAGTTTCAAAGCCACTCCGAATCATCCGAACCGTTCTGGACCTGAGGAGAAAGCATCGTTGCTTTGAGCGCATTCTTCTCGATCGTGGCTCCCCTCCTTTTGACCACACACTCTGAAATCAATTCATCCTTGTGAGATGGAATATATTTGAAGTCTTCTTGTGGCCTCGCCAGTGCATGGCTGCATCAACGAGCCGCTCGTCAACAGCGACGACTAAAATGCTTCTGTTTCAGTAATAGGTCTTTGCTTTTGTGGGGCAACTGCAGTCATTGCAAACTTTCCGATTCCATGCTGCAAAATATTCGAATACAGAAAACAGCCTAGCGCTTAGGTCTCCGCTTCAGCTACAAGCGGCATAAGGCGGACCTTCCTGCCAACATCTTCGATCGCAAGTCCCTCTTCCCAGAGCCTGATCGAATCCGTTTGAGGACAGAGACAATTACTGATGCACTGGGATGCCTACCGTTCGAGAAGGTTTGCAATAGCTTCGTGAAAGCCCACCTCAGGTGCATGGCGAAGTCACCGGCCCTTACCACAATTGTCACCCATGAGCGCTTTTCTTTGGACCGCCTTCATCACTCCCTCTGCACTCAACAACTTTTCAGGTTTGGAACTTTTACTTTGAGACGCCAACCCTCGCATACCTCGTTCAAAGCCGAGCGTTCGATAACCTCATCAGAAGCTAATCGACTAGGACCCATCGACTTCAGTGATTGACCTCACTACTGAACTGCCAACGTCGTTCTTCCGTCTGAATTACCCTTTTGGCCTCACAAAAAGACTGAACTTTTTCCAGGTATGTGGGGAAGTCACCGACCCTTCGGTCACATCTTCGTTCGCAAGCGCCTCTTTCCGGACCGCCTCCGTGACCTTCCTCCGCAATCGGTATACAATACACTCTTACCGATGCCATTTTTTGAAAGGCCGACTTTTTGAAAGTGTTCGTCAAAGTTTGTGGACCCCCCTCCTTATCCAGGAAGGTACCTTTTTCAGGTACATGGGAAGGTCACTGACCCTTCCGTCGACATCTACGGCCGCAAGCGCCTCTTTGGACCGCTTTCATCACCATCTTCGCACTTTTAATGATTGCAGATTCATACGGTACACTGACGCCAAAGCTGAGACGCCGACTTCGTTAAAATACTTTCTCAAATCCCCTTTTTCGAGGTACATGGCGAGGTCATCGACCCTTCCGTCGACATCTTCGACCGCGAGCGCCTCTTTCTCGACCGTTGTCATCACCCTCTTCGCACACAATAAAATCGCAGTCTCATAAATATACCGACGCCATATTCGAGACGCCGACTTCGTGAAAATCTCTTCCCCTCCGCAGGTACATGGCGAAGTAACCGATCCTTCCGTCGACATCTTCGACCGGGAGCGCCTCTTTTTGGACCGCGTCCTCGCCCCCCTGCTCGCCCGCCTACCCGACCTCCGTTGCGTCGTCGAGCACGCGACCACCAAGGAAGCCGTCGAATTTGTTCGCTCCCAGGACGCAACTAGAGTGGGCGCGACCGTGACGCCGCAGCACTTGCTGCTGAACCGCAACGCGCTCTTCCAGGGGGGCGTTCGCCCGCACCACTTCTGCCTACCCATCCTGAAGCGGGAAGAGCACCGTGAGCGAATCGTTTCGTCATTCAGTTTGCTTTTGCGCTTGTTGTTTGGGGCTTCTCATCCAGTGTGGGCGTTTCGCTGCTCTTTCATCCAACTGTCCTCAAGCGGGAGGAGCACTGGCAGCTTTCGTGCTCCTCTGCAAGTCCTCCGCTTTCACCCACTGCCCACTCTGAGACTTGAAAGCTCAGAGCAGCTTTTAGGAGAAGAGAAGAGCCCTTGACGAGCAGAATTGTCAGAAAGCATTTTTCCGACATTCTTTCCGACAGTGCAGAGCTGTGCCGTGCTTTTCGGGGCAATCTTTTGTCTCGTCGCCGTTCGCTGTCTCGCTCTTTTGTAAACGGGAGCACCATGAGAAGCCATCCAACGCTTCTTGGTGAGTTTCTACCCTTTCTGGCCCCTTTTCCGCCGTCTTGCAAATCATCGTTGTTTCCTGCCGCTTGTGCCGACGCGTGCTGACGTGTGCTTACGTGTGCAGGGGAGGCCCTCCTCGGTGCGGTCACCTCGGGCAGCCCGCAATTCTTCCTGGGCACCGACAGCGCGCCGCACGAGCGCGGCACCAAAGAGGCGCCCTGCGGTTGCGCGGGCTGCTTCTCCGCACACGCAGCGCTGGAGTTGTATGCTACCGCCTTCGAGGAGGTGGGTTCGACTAACCGAAATTGACACATGGAGAGCGGTGAAGAAAGTTTTGCGAATGATATGTAGATTTGATATCGTTGTAAGGGCTGTGAACAGATTGTGATTGCTTATACTATATTACCCAGGGGTCCTGTCCGGGAGCAGAGCGTCCCTTTTTCCCTGTCTTCACTTTCTTCCTTCCAGGATATTGTCAACTTCTCTTGAATCTTTGTGGCTTTTGTTCCTGGAATTGTGTCACTCGGCTCTGTAGCCCAATCCATCGCTGCAGTGGAGGCGATTGGACACGCTTGAGCTCTACGTACTGATTCAATGTAGCTACTCATTTTTGCCTCTTCGTGGTTTTCTCCTGATACCTGGGTCCTGAGGAAGCGTGAGGGTCGAGGAAGCTCCTTAGTCCGGTTTTCAATTTTCAGATCTGAACCAAAAGGAACATGTCAGCACGAAAAGCTATCATTGACACGCTGCGTGGTGCCAAGCCGTGTGATTTGCTACAAACCAGGTGCTGCGGCCGACTCCTCTCGCAGACAACGGCCTTTCCGAACACCGGCTCTTTTATTGTCGATGGCGTATGCCTTCCCCTTGGAACGCGCATGTCAGTCTTTCAACCCATTTTGTACATGCGGTTCTGAGACTTTTTCCAAGAGCGTTTCAACCCAGTTCTCATCCGCTGTCCGTCTGTTGCAGGTCGGCGCTCTCGACAAGCTCGAGGGCTTTGCGTCCTTCTTCGGCCCGGACTTTTACCGCCTTCCCCGAAATAGCAAAAAGGTCACACTTAGGAGGCAAACTTGGACAGTGCCGGATGAGTATCCGTTTGCCACTGGCACGGTGGTTCCGCTGTTTGCAGGCCGAGAACTTGGCTGGTCTCTGCAACAAAGTACTTGACCTTACGTGCTTCCGGCACGCGAGCATCCTTGTATTTGTGCGTCCGTGACTGGCCCTGAAATACGTCTTATGCATGAGAAGCCTTGAGGCCAGCCGGGCCCTCGCTGCCGCAAACACATGCCTCGCTGCCTTGATCAAATCGGCATCATGATTGTGTCTCCCATTTCGAGTTTGTCGAACAGGCACATGCACGCCTAACCTTGATCGAATGTCGTGCCACAAGGCGTCGCTGCTGCATGCAGCCTCGTAACGTCCGTAACCTAATGCAAGCAAACCGGATGCCACCAAACATTGCAACGACTATGAGCCTTCATCAAACTATAGCATGCAATCCTGTCTAATCCACCCCCCTAGCCGATGAATGTTGACCACATTGACGAATGTGGACAACAGCCGTCAATCTGGTAAACATAGACACATAGAAACTCGATGATTTGCGTCACTGATATTGTCACGAACACGCGTGAAGTGGTTGAGATTTCAGTTACTGCTTTCAGAACAACCGCGCGACTTCGTTGAACGTACTGAGCAGCGGTTTTCTCAGGAGAAGCGTTTACAGATACTGACACCGCTGTACTTAGAATCCAACATCTCGAAGCAACAAAACGCGATTCAATATAAGCCATAATAATGCGAGGATCAATCAGTGTTCATATCTGCAGTGTTTGTCGTGCCTACGTATGTGCACATTGATTATCTTTAAATCGGTCACATGTCTAGTTTACCGGAGGGAAACTGATGCTTCCTTCTTGCCCCGTCCCTATGCGTTAGTAATGTTCCACCGGGTCAGCTCCAGCTTTCTCATAAGACAACGCAATGCTTTCTGCATGCAAGTGTTTATTAAAGCCGTCATGGTTTTCTGGCAACACCTTCGGTGTCCCAACCTAAAACTTTCTATGGACTCGAAGTCAACACTTTCTTCGTAAGGTTTCGCCTTTAAGAACCTGAAAGATTGCAAAACTTTGACGGCTGTTTATGTATGTACGATCCTACACGCACCCTAAGCTACAACACGCACACCCCCTACAGTTGAACGGCTCATCAGCGGTCGCTCTGCTGCTACGACTGCTTTAAGGGTGGCGGAATTCGGTGAGACTGCCCCCAAGGGTGTCGTCGTATCCGTTCCGTAGATCTCGTGCCACTTCTTGGCAAGTTCCTGGACGGCTGGGTGGTCCATGTTGGGCTTACTGGGGTCGAAGCGCCAAGGCTTGGAACCGGCAACGCAGTAGTGAACCATCTGCAGGGAGAAGAGCATTGCCATGTCAGTCCGGAACTCAGTAAAACTCAAACATCGAAATGGCAGAAACCTTCGCTTCGACCATACACTGTTCAGAAGATCCGCGAGCTCAAAACTTTGAGCTTTACTATCAATGAAAGAGCTGCAGGCTCGATAAAATGTTGGAAAATTCTGCTCGCGAATGTCCTCAGCAATTGCTGGTAGGAAGAATATCACACTCGCTACATCAGCAACGCCTACGGTTGCAGTTGGACCATTCCTTGAGAGCATAAGAAGCTGGGGGAGTAAGTACATTTTGAACACGCTGCCGAGCATGAGGTCGACAGTATAAGACTTCTGGCTTGCAGCAATGCGAAGACCAGCCAGTAACGTCTTGAATGCAGCCAGCCTGAATTGCCTGTTGTGTGCTCGAAAAGGATGTGCAAACTGCTTACCTCAGCAGTCTCCACGGAGACCTTGGTGGGGTGGTTCCAAAAGTTGCAAAGCATCAGGTTGTTTGCCAGCGGAAGGATCCTGCAAGATCACGTATCGGGTCTTGAGATAGAGTCTCAGAGCACCTAGAGTCTAAGATTCAAGTGACTCCAGCTCACATTGTGTCAAATATGTGGCACTACAATTTTGATACTGCTCCTCGGATCACAAAGCCTGTAAGAGACGTCCACGAGAGGGACATCTCTAGATGGCATGCATCATGACACTTCAAGGACAGGTTTAGCTCTGAACGGAAACCCTTGTCCAATCTAAATGACTTCCCAGCGTTCAGTCCAACATTCCATATCCGCGCGTCTAACACAGAATCCGGCCCTGTGACAGGAGCATAAACAAAGTCCAACGTTACTCACTTGATGCGGCCCTCGAAATAGTGGTTCAAGTAGTCCTGCTCTGCCAGGCCCGTCGGTGGGAACTCCCACAGCTTTGCGACCAAGTCCTTGGCAACTTTCTGATTGGGCATGAGCATGAAGAAGCCGGCGTTGATGTAGGGCGCTGGAACGGGCTTCCCATCAGGGAAGGTCCAGGGAGCACGTGAAGGCTCGATCTGGCAGTACTTGGTGTTGCAGAGGCGGTAGTGGAACTTGTAGCCCTCGCACGTGCAGTCTTGGACACCTGACAGAGACAGAGATGGGAACCTTCAGTGACTGAGTGGAATGATGGGGACTTTAGAGAGGGACTTGACTTCAGAGATGGATTTACTGCAGATTTGTCCGAAATTCTACATGCAAAGTTGCTGCTCTGTGTTGGGTAACTTGACGTGTGGCTACAAGCGCGTCTGATCTGGCAGCTTCCGCAATCCCTCAATCTGCGCTGGATACGACCTGAGGCCAAATACAACCAAAGATCAGAGATGGTTGTTCAGATTCTGCGACACGGAATAGTGTATGGAGGCGCGAAACCTGTTGGCCAGCTAAGTAGGACGCATCTGCAAAGCGTGGGAGAGTCAGTCGGGCAGAGAATGTCATACCTGCAATCTCAGAAGGGCTGTCAATCAGATCGAACAGGTGATCACGATTCTTGAGCACAATGGTATCTGCATCCAAGTAACAGAGCTTGGTAAACTCTGTGAGCTCCCAGAAGCGCAGCTTCTTATACTGCGTGATGTAGTATGGCTGCAGATACTTGTCAGGTGTGTAGCTCTCAGGTAGCGCCACGTCCTGCAGACAAAGGACAATTAACATCCAATTCAGGCTTCATATAATTCACCTGTTCCTCAACAAATCCATTTGGTTGTTGTTCAAAACAATCATTTCGTCACTGAGTGCCGCAGGCTGCTCCTTCTTAAAACTTTGATTTGCTTCTGAAAGCACAGCTGCATCAATCAAACACTTTGTTCTACCATGAGATCTGCTACTCTACAAGGTAGATGTCGTATATTCCCAGGGTAGAACAAAAAGAAAGAAGAAGATGAAGATGAACAAAAAGAAAGAGAAAGAAACAACTAAAGAACATTCTGGTTGCCTCTCAAATGAATAAACAAACACCTGAAAAGAATCTGGTTGCCTCTCAAATGGGGAAACACACCACTGAATGAAGATATGTAGACAATGTACCTAGACAATGTCTTTCTTTGAGAAAGAAAGCAGCCAAGGATCACACCCCGTCGAGTGGTCAGATACTACACAGATCTGTAACTTACATCTCGGTACAGCGACTCTCTGTTCCCTCAGGAATTCAGGCCTATCAGCCATATGCAACCCTCAAGACAGCAATGTTTGCTGTCCATGATAGTGGACCTGGCAAACAAAGATCGTCAGGCAACCACCTCATCAAGCTGAGGCAACCGATTACTGTGTTGTCTGGCCCAGGCTGAGTGATCAGACACCTGAACAAACAATTGTGTCACACACGGAATCTAGAGGGTTGTAAACCAGACTAGAGCATTTGCAGTGTTCTTGAACTACTTCCAAACAGTTGACAACTTTCTCCTCACCTCAATCTCGCGAATAAGGCAACCATGGGACGACAGCAGCGTCCTCAGCTTCACTGGCACCTCCTTTGTGACTGCAACCACCAGGGGGTACCTGCTCCCTACCAGCTGCAGGCTCTTGTGCAGAGCCAGGGCTCCTTTCCAGTAATCAGACCCGTCCACCAGGAAAGTGAGGTAGGCATACCGCGGTTTGGGCTTGGTGATCAGGGAGTCACTTACACTGCAGTACCTGCGCGCAGGAGACATTCTCGCGGCTGCGCTGGTTTGCAAGCTTGCGCCTTTGGTGGTGGAAGGGTGCGCAGGAGACAATGCTGAGCGCTGAGCGTGATTGTGATAAGCAGGATCGGTGAACGCTTGTAAGCTGACTGTCTGATGGAATGGAATGCTGTGGTTTGAGGCTATAAGTCTTATGTTCGCAAAAGCGAGTGAGGTGCTTTCGGCTTTCCTCACCAATCAAGGCCTGGACTTTAGGCCCCAGCATGTGCAGGTATACTTACTACATATACAATACAATATATCAGTCGTCCACGCTTTAATCAAGTGTTTCCACACGGACATGCTCGAGAAGTCGGAACTGTGAGATCCCAAGATCCTCTCTCAGTCTGTGAGGCTTTCAAAACGCGACAGCTCAGCTTGAGGCCGAGAAGCATTGCTCGAGAAGCTTCGGATGCATGATCCGCAGCTGTCAGAGCCTCTGATTTGGGACGGCTGCGATGCGAGGAGAGTTTCAGCATGCACACCATCCTGCACTGCAAGCACGTGAAAGTTTGCCCACCAGGATTCATCCTTGCTTCTGAGCCACAAGATCCTCGGAAGTACGCGACCATTTTCATGTGATGAAGCTTGGCCAGGTGGCACGACTCGAGCCACAAATGCATGCTTCTCGATGTTTTGGTTCGGCCGCGAGGCCTTTCACTGTCAGCCGCCCGATTTTGACCCCGTGTCCAGAGGTATGTGGTGCTAAGTTACCGTCGATCTTCCCAAAGAGGCCCTATCAATGGTTCTCCTTTGAAGGGATCCCCCTCATTCCCTCGAGCTTGGAAGGTGGAAAGGTGCGACGCGCGTCCTCCTTTTGCGCCGAGGGGGCGAAGAGTCCGCTCTGCATCTACGGTACACATACATGCAATCGATTGCCCACTTTCCGGCGGCAGCTACCAGGTCTTTCCGCTGCATCTATAGTACCCAACCGATGCCCAACTCTTCCATGCAACCCACTATCCAAAAACTCCTCTAGAACTTGATATGGAGATGATGGGCTTTGACTTATCGGAACCAATAGATGCTCGCTCAATAGCGTTGACAGCCAGCAATGTCATGCTTGGTAAGGCAGCAGCGGAAGATTCTGACCTGCAACTAGGCGTCAAAAGGTCATCAACTTGCACATCATGATGGGATGCCGATGGCAAATCAGATATAAGAGTGCAAGCCGCCGAGCCAATACTGTTGCGCGGGACCGTTGCTTTTTCAAAACCTCCGCCCTTTCTACTAACATTAGAACCTTTGAAAAATGGTCAGACATGGTCCATCAAGCCTGCAGCCAGCAGCCAAAATATCTTTCCAAAAGCTGCATCCAAATCTTCATGGAAGAGCTTCACATCGTGCGCTCTCATGGGCCGCCTTCTTGTCTCATTTGGACATGATTGTCTGCTTACACATTTGTTGCGTATGTGTTTGTAGCTTGCCTGGTTTTCAAATGCTATAGTCTATGCTCGGCCTACCAAATGCTTTTAGTGGTAATCAAGCCGTCAGCATTGCATGATAGAGTATCAGACTTCGAATCAGTTGACATGAAGGCATAAATCTGACACCTTTTGATTGATATGGTACAGAATCTACAGCTCTGGCCCATGAACTCTTGCATAATCGTTCAACCTAACATCTCGCTATCATGTCCATGGAGCCACGTCCTTGAGACCGATAAGGCGTTGACATCCTTTCAGTCCGGTTGCTATCAGATCGGATCACAAAAGCTACCGTCAATTCCGCATATGCTTGCTTGTATAGCGCCAACATTCAAGCTGCATTTAGATCCTATGCTTGGTGGGAATAGACCGACCTACTAAGGCGGCTGAGCCACTGTAAGTGTTGTCTATCTGAACATATCGACTGACGTGATTACTTTTAGAAAGGTTCATGTGGTAAAATGCAGACAAAGCTGATGCAACACCTCAGTGCTTTGACATGGGAGAACGCTCAAACGAAGCGCCCGACCTTTACTGCTTAATATTCCTATACGGAAACAACATCTGTGCACCTGGGCTTGGGGTTGGAGCATCTTACTATGTTCAACCTGAGTAGCCGTCCGAAAGCCTTGCCATCAAAGATACCTCCCCTTTACGGTGGCTTTCTAGATATAACGTCATTGCATGCGCGCATACTTGCAAGCGGCAGGAGTCTGAGCATACTTTCAGAGAGCTTACTTTCGAAGATTCTGGGATTCGAGAGTCCGTGTCCTCGTGTCGCCCTGTACACCCAGAAAATCTTGCAGCGCTTGCCAGTAACTTTCCCTGCCCCGCAGCCACGTGTCCATATGCATGCCCGTGGGAAACTCCACGTACACACGGTCCTGTGCGTTGGTGGCGGCGCGGTACAGCTTCTTCATCATTGCTGGGGGGATCATCTCGTCCTGCAGAAAAGTCAGAGGACTCGACCTCCGGCTCTTCCGCTTCGTGACATCATCAATACCTGCGAGCTTGCGTGTATGTCCTGGAAGCAAGCTCTGTATCAGCCGACCGGGTAGCCTTGTGCATCGGACCTCAAACTTTGTTTTGAAAGCTGGGTAGAGCACCGGCATCAGATTCTTACACAAAAAGTAGTAGTCAGGCCACAACAAGGATGCCAATCGAAAGGACGACAGCCCAGTCCAGAGTGAAGAATTGTGACTTGCTCGGGTTGCCTCCCCAGCGACCACTCACTGTGACGGCTTAGGTCGTCGACGAAAACGCGGAGCCCCACAAATACGAAGCCCCACAAGCAGCAGTCAAAGCTCGGAGACTTTCGGAGATTATACGACGACCAGAACAGGGATTGTGAGGGTCGAGTTTTGCGGATAAGGAGCTCAGTGGCATTTGACACGGACCAAAGTGGCATCATTGAAAACCCGTTGCTGAATGAGACGTTTCATCCCGGGGGTTTTCGACGTCAGGTGGAGCGAACCGCTATCGTGACCCCTTCCACACCATGTTGAAGGGCCTTCCAATGCGGGCCTGCTCGCCACCAAAACGGCTAGTATCTCCCATCAACAGTCGCTCCACTGTGTAGAGTAGGCATCCCTCGCCATCTAAAAAGCTGAGCGGACGAATGCCCACCTTAAGGCCGGACAGGAACAGGATGGGCTCTTTCAGCTCCCGGATCGCTTCGAGAGTCCGCCACTGGTTCCGCACCAGGAAGTTGAGCGGCTTGTACCCGTTCCCACCGATGACGTACCCGAGGGCGGGCATTAGGATGCCGGCCATGTCCAGGATCGATGTGAACGTGTTCTCCAGGATGACCGCTCTCAGCTGCGAAAGAGAAGCCAACGTTTAGAATCGCAGGATATAAAGTCTTCTCCGCAGCCTGCAACGTCATGTGTTCGCAACCTGCAACATCGTTATGTTCATCACGATGCTTAGCGTCTTCGAAAGGTCAGAGGTGACGACAAAGCTGTTGCGACAGCAGGTATCAAAGTGCCGTGTCCAGGACTGATCGGAAACCATTTTGAGCAGGTTTCAAGGTCAGTCGGACATCGAACTTCATGTAACGAGAGCCAGCTCTTTTTGAGCCAATGCGCACTGAGCAGCAAAATCAAAGCGAGATTCTCGTACTTCGTCCCGAAACGGATCGCCATTGTCAAGTCCCAGAAGAAAGTGGAACGGGAGTTTAACAGAGGCAGCAAGCATGTTCTTCGAGAGCCAATCAGAGCGTGGAGCTCGAACCGACTGACTTCCGTGAACCAGTGACAGGAGCAGTCCGTTGAGGTGCAAAGAAACACTTTAAGGTCCTACCAGGAGAAAAGAAAGTGCCAAAAGGCCTCTGCCGAGTACAAGGGCTGAAGAACAGGGCAACGATCGAGGTAAAGAGGCGCGAGCAAAAACTGCTGGATCGGAGCCCGTGAGCAAGAAGAGACTCTGACCCAACAAGGGGACAACTCTAAACTTTTCGAGAACAGCTTTGTTCTCAAAGGTATCATGCAACGGAGACATAGTCTCCCATCACGCTTTCCAGATATAATACACACCAGCATTCTCCCATAGTCGATGTTACTTGCAACGGTGAGACGGCCTGATCTCACCTCCCCTGGGTTCTTCCTCGCTAGCTGTGTCGCAACAGCCCCCCCCAACGACCGTCCGAAGGCAATGATCCTGTCCGGATCAATGTCCTCTCTGTTCAGCAAGTAGTCGAGCGCAGCCTGCAATATAGCCATATGCCCTTCTTTGTGAGCTTTCGGTGTTTCGCAGAACTAATCAAAGGAACTTGACTGGAGTGCCAATGAGTGTCGGCAGCGAACGAAGAGTGGATGTCTATAAGCCGAAACAAACCTAAACACGTGGTTCGCCAGGCTGTGAATGATTGGGTTTAGATCAGCCTTTAACCTACACCGGTAAGAGAGGCGAGAATCAGGGGCCATGTTAGCCGCTCTTCTACCCAAGCTCAATTGGTCAACGCTGACCCTGAGAGCAGAATCGCCTGCGCCTTGCGGTTCAGCAACGTTGCGTAAATTTTGGACTCTATTGTTTAAAGCTGGGTACACAGCTTCCTCCTTCAACCGGGCCAAAAAGCAGATGTTATGAATGTTGCAAAGTGCTTTGAGTTGTTGTTCAATGAGTCCGAATCCAGAAGGGGGCAACAGAGTCAACTCTTACTTGTGCATCCATGACCAGCCCTCTCTCAGTCGGCGATCCTTCGCTCGCCCCATAGCTGCACATTGGATTCACACCACATACCACTCACCCATTGCAGGCTGGCGTGCAAACCCGTATTGAGAACAAGGCGTTGCTGACAATCCTGCGTCTGGTTGCTTCCACATCTGAATCAGAGATTGGACTCACAGCGAGCTCTGCAGGGGGTGGCTTCCGGACGTTGAACTCCCATTAGTCTTCTTTCACTACCTATGCACTGGTTGACACATTTAATGTAAAAAGTCCCCTGACCTGCAGACAACAACCACTGAACTTCCGAAGAACGAGAACTCCAGAAACGCCCCATCCTAAGAGATACCATCTTGGGAAGAGTCTCACCCGCGGTACGACAGCAGGAACATGTTGCACCGCAGATGGCGGATCATCATGACCACATTCTCGAGGCGATGAGCAATGTCTGCAGAGCTAAGGGGTCAAGGGACTACCAAGATGAACGAAAGAACTGATCGGGTTCTGCATAACTTCTGCAATGAAAAGAAAGAGACTTGAACAATGCTCTTCTGGTATCAGCGAGAATAAGAAGCACCGAGCCAATGGCATCGGGCTCCTTTCTTCATGCCTGGTCATCAAAAGTGTTGAGGCAGAGCAGACAAATTGTTCAACGTCAAGCGCCAATTTTCATGAGGAAAGAAGGCTGGGGCTCTGACACGAGCGAGCAGCTGAGATGGATACTGCCGGCGTTCTCCTGGAAGAACAAAACGGTAGGACCTGCATGGTTTGAGTTACAGAAGTGTATCAGCAGTTAGTGCAGGGGTGCCGCAGTGTGGAACATGCTTTCAAGGCAGAGAGGGTCAAGGCTTCTCCCTGAAATGCTCTTCTTTTACAATATTTCAATCAAGTTCGAAGATTCCTCCAGAAGGTCGTATGCAGCGCAGCTGTCTGAATGTGCCCCCTCCTTCGTGGATTCTAACAGTGTCTGGACAACACCAAAACATTCTAATGGACTTAGCTCGCTAGAAGATCCACAAAATGAGCTGCTGGCAACACTATCAAACTCACCAGTGACCGCAGCCTCGCTTCTCAGCCGTGGCGTGGCTCTGATAAACCAACCATGCAACTTGACCCCATCGGCTGCCCGCAACCAGACGTCTTCATACTCCAACCCAAGCCTGTCCGGAGTATACGGGTACTCCCTAGGCTGACCAGGAATCACGGGAACATAGACCAGCTTATCTTGAAGCGCCACCAACAAAACCAAGGCAACAGAGGCTAAACCTCCAGCTCCATAGCCAAGGTATTTGAGGACTCCCCCAATCATGCCCATGATGTTCATGGTGAAGAGCGAAGATACTAGGTTTCAAATGCAGCGAAACCCAGCGACAAGACTAAAGAAGTGCGCAGCTCTTTGGTGAACCTTTAAGCCACGCCCTTCTGCCACTGGCATCTGAACTTATCAGGACACGGCCAGCTGCAGTCCGCGCCGCGGTGTTGAAGATTCTCAGAAGAAAGGGTGTACGCAGCTTTTATAAACAGCAGCAGCATAGAGCCTTCAAGGACAAGCTAATTGCCGCTACAAAGTCTACCAATTGATGCAAGCTTTCAGAGCTCTGCTCAATCCATTCAGCAGAACTAAATTCAGCGCCTCTCACTGGCTGAGCCTGAAGCCTGTGACTCAAAACTTCAGAAGGTGAAGCCCTGCTGGTCACGGAGCCTGAGGCCATGGCAGCCAGTCATGCCAGCTCAGCCAGGAACTTCCACCCGGGGGGAGTTTACCGTGGCGTCCAAGCTGCCGTTGTTTTCCACGCGCCTTCGGCGTGAGCTCTCGCGCACTTCTCCAGGCAACAACTGGATAGCCGGTTCTTCACCCGCTTTTGTCCCGCTTATTGCCCCGGGCGCCGACCAACTGTTGCCAAGAGGAGATCATGCCATCATGCCAATGGTGAAGGTTGTTGGAAAAGCACACCACCTTTGTGCTTTTTGCTCATTCATTTTTGCTGTCTCCAGCTTGGTGTCCTCAGGTTCAAGCGGTGAGTCCAAGCGACATTTACCTAGAAAGACAGGTGAAAAGGATTGACCTTCGTAGTCCAAGAGGATGGCTTCTGCAGTTGCCGCAAGCGCCGGCCTCTCTGCTGGCGCGCTCTCGGGGTGCGCTTCCCTGCGGCGATCAGTTGACGGAGGCCAAAATGCGAATCTTGTCCCTCGAAGGGTGGCAAAGTTGCAGTCAGGGGGCCTGAATGCATCCACCACGGTCCAAGCTCTCTCTGCAAGGACGTCTTCACAAGTAGCCGCTTTTCAACCCGTAGTGGAGACAAAGTCTGCAGGTGGCAGGGCGCCTCCTCAAGGACCAAGGGCAGCTGGCCAGGCATACATCTGTCAAGACTGCGTAAGCGATCCAAGTTGCTTTATTCCTCCATGAAAGATTTTTGTCCAGGTGACGAATGAAAGTTCGCGTGTTTTGAGCAGATTCGTAGACCCGTAGATTCATCAAGTTGGTATCGTCGATCTGACATATGCATCCTTCACCCATGAGGTCTGAGGTTTCTGAGGTTTCTGAGGTTTCAGCTTGGGTTTCAGCTTCTTATAGCTTTGCTACTTGAATGTGGAATTCACACTGTGCAAGGCATCCCCGTTTGTGCTGAGCTGGAGGATGGACCAGTGCAACGATGCTCACACAAAAGCACATGGCAAATGTCTTGGCACCAATCATGCTTGGTACAACAAACCACGTTTCCTCGCATTCTGCACAAAAACTGCAGTGCCTGCACCGTCGGTTTTGCGTTGTTCGAGGAGTGAGATTCCCATCTGCAATCCTCCAGATCATAGGCAAGACTTTGTTTGACCATGTGGCTGAGGAACTACACAGATCGTACTCGTTTTCAGCTGCAAAGAGAGATTTCTGTGTGTACTTGGGACCAAAGATGGGAAGCTGGAGACCCAAGCAGTCCTCCGTCGACGCCAAACCTTGTTGCCACTGATGAGGATACCTTTTCTCTCTCCGCAGGGGTATATCTACAATGAGCGCAAGCCCTTTGATTCTTTGCCTAGGGAGTACTCTTGCCCAGGTATGGAAGTCAGCTTGCAGCTTGAGGTTATGAGTTCCAAGCTGGCCGCCAAATGCGCGGGGATTCGGAGCTGACCCCAAAGAATCGGTCGACATTGGGAAAGTCTACATTCCTCTGCTTTGCATGTTGATATTCAGAGAATCTGTTGCAAACATTGGAGTGATTCCGCAGGTTCGATCCCTTGCTCACAGAAGGTTCCTGTTGCCTGAAATTCTTGGTTGCTTTTGCAGTATGCTCTTCTCCCAAGAGGCGCTTTAAGCCCTACACGGCCCCTGTGGCAAGAGACGCAAACAAATTGGATGTCCGGAAAGCAAGGAAGGCTGAGATCAAAGATGCCGGAAAGTAAGTCCTGTTTCTTGCACCAGTTTCATAAACACGCTGGGATGTTTGTGGGTTCCATCTTGTTGCGGGGCCCACGGAGCCTGCTGACTGTCTGCATCAAGGCTCTGCAACAAAAGGTCTGGTTGGACGGGCCATCACAGAAATGTGCTGCAATCAAGGTTGGATAATGCAAAGGCCTTGTGAAATTAAGCACAGGCTCTCAGCCAGCAGCTTTTAATGGCTGATTGCATCAAAGACGGGCTTGTCTTGGTATGCATAACACTTTCGATATCTCGCTTGACATGGTTAGAAGAGGGAAGGAATTGATGATGGCCGAAGTACTGTCTGACTGCACAATGCACCATCAGATGAAGCGCCCTCTCAAAAGAAGCAAAAAGAGCAAAAGGTGCTGTATTTCATACTTGATCAAGCTGAGCTCAAGGAGACGGCAACCTGGCATCCACCGTTAGTTTCCGGCCCGTGCACACAAGGCTTACCGGGCTTTGCCTTTCTTATGGTAACGTTTTACTCATCAACATACTCTACATTGATCCGCACGTTGTTCTTTGCAGCCCCCTCCCCGCGGTTATCGGAGGAATCATCGTTGTGTTGGCTGGTACATACTTTTACCTGAACTCCACTCTCTGAGCCAAGAAGGACAAGGTGAAAGGGTGATCGAGTTTCAGCAGTTTTGGTGTTGCTGGTTATCAGAGTAGCTTGAAGCAAGGTTTCAAGAGAAAGGTAGACACGGAGGTCCCTCCAAGGTCTTTACAAAGCGAAATGTTCGTTCCTTCCAATGGGACATGATTGACAGCTGTCAGGTTGAGCACTTGTGACACTGCATGAGCAGATCAGGACAGCCAAGGTAAATCAGAGTGCGAATGATGAGCCGCCGAACACGCAACATCATTCTGCATATGGGCCTCCATTGAGCCAGCTCGATTGGAAACAGACCATAGCAACTCAATAATGATTCCGATGACTGTATTGTTGAAGTGGTCGAGGTCATCATCCAATCGCACTTGTGGCACATGGCCATGGATGATGACATTGATAGATTCCTTGCCTGTGTCGTTGTATACTACTCTATTGATTCATAAGAACCTCTAGCTATAGGCGCACATGTGTGTGATCACGCAACGAAGTTCGCATTTTGCACCGTCGAGGTCAAGTGGCTGGCTGCACGTGCGCATCTGCTCTTGCGATTGAGTTCGCGCCGCAATGCATGATCGATGCGTGACCGCTCTTGCGATATCGAGTCGATCCGGCCTTTGGAATTATTACTCAGACAATTAAATCACTACTCGAAGGTAACGTTGGTGACTACTGTCACTATGAGTCTGTCCGAACTTAATATTGTGACTAGCCCGTGTACAACTTGACTGAGTCATGATTGCATGAAGGACGTCATCATGTGATGGCGCACTGATACTTAAGATGCAGAGCTTGTGACACATGCGGATGATGGTCGAACATGCGAGCTCAGATTGACATTTTGCGCCACCGTCTATTCCAATACGATGCATCCAATAGGGCAGTTGCATGGCTAGCAGCCGCACCAGCAGTCAGATTATCATGAATTGCCAGTTTGCATTTCAGGGTCCACGAATTGCTTGAGAATCAGGTCTGGCTGGTTAAGCGCCCATCGAGAGCCGCTACAATGCTAGAGCCCAGCCAAGGTCAGTGCATTCTGGAAAAGACGGAACTTTAATGTAGGCTTCTTCCCAACATCAAACATCGTCAGTTATTCCCATCAAGTCATCAATCTGGATCCTCCTCGACAGCAGCTTGAACCGCTCTCATGCTCTGCTTTGCGAACTGTCGCTGATAGAACCTGGCTGCAGGATAAGTCGCCGCCGCAAGGAAGTGGCCCGGACGGGAAAAGGCCAGGATGTCGTACCAAACGCTGTCGTCATCCCGCCATTCTACGAGGAAGCGTTCCTCCCCTGACTGCAAGCTCACGAACAAAGATTTGAAGCAAGACTTCACACGGTTTCTGATTCCCGAATGAACCCACATAAGTAACCCTGGGCCTCTGAAGGCAGCTTTTCCTGTAGTACTCATCTCAGTAATCTTTGAGCCACGAATCCTAAGATGCATCAAGATGCAAAATCCTCGCTGCCACCGCAAGATCGTTCTTGAGAGCGTTTGGCTTCTGAGGCAGTCAGCTGCTCACTCCAGCATATCAAAGAGAAGCTTTGGGGGCCTAAGTGCGCAAGTTCTGGTGCGCATAATCTACTCCATGTTCAAGAACGATTCTGGGGCGCCGCTCTGAAGGGAAAAAAGTCGTGGTAGCTTGTTCCGCGTAAAGCACCCGTTCGGGAAACATTTGGACACTTCGGGTTGCGTAATCAAAGCGTGTGCACAAGTTAGTCACAGCGGAGTCTCCTCAACTGCAGGTACCCGGACCGGGCGCGTCGAAACTCCTAACGGTTTCCGTCCACATTGGCAACGCCAAAAATGCGCGTTTACAGGCTCAGTCAGAAACCCCGTAAAACTTGTTGAGTTAAAGCGTCGGACTAAGTCGACTTACCAATAGGTGGCCCTTCAACGTCCCGTGCCCATACGCAAACCGCGCCTTCGTCGAGACTCCCCCAGACAACCCTTCTTCCCGCTCAACGGCCCCGGGGCCTACTTTCGCCCGAGCTTTTCTACCCCCAGAACGACTTCCTCCGTTTCTCTTCTCGTTGGTCGAGCTCTCTTCCCGAGTGCTCGAAGTAGACGGCGAATCTGTGCCGTCATCCACGTACAATATCTGCAGCGGGTTAAGCGTCCACACGAGGCCGAACGACCGAGCGACCACCGCCACGCGCTCGCGCTCCCGGATGGGGGTGTCGGGGTCTACAGTGGCCCACCCTAGTTGGAAGTGCCTGCAAGTGGAAACAGGAGACAAAAGCCTATAACTTGTGATGCTACCAAGATATGCTGATGCGCGCGCGCTCCCGGATTGGAAGGTCGGGGTCTACGGTGGCCCACCCTAGTTGGAAGTGACTGGAGGAGGACACAGGAGGCAAAAGCGTTTGAAGACTCTTGATGTGCCTGCGCTCCCGAAGGTGGGCGTTGGGGTCTGAGGTGGCCCAAAACCTAGTTGAAAGTGCCTCCGATCGGGAATACTGAAGGCAACTGTCGAAACTTGGAAGGCAACACCTTCTGTGATCACTCCTGATTCTTTGTTTTCTCAACACACTTGTGCTTGACAAGACAGTGTTGAGAATCTTCTCTATTCGAACCGATCCAAGTGGTCCAGCAAACTCTTTGTCAGCTCATGGGCAAGCTTGTCTGAATCAGGGGGAACAAGAAGCACCAGATGGAGGAAGCGCTTTGTTTGGTCGAGGAGACGCTTCAATGCGTGGACACTTTGGTCAAGCAACCGCTCAAGTGATCAAGACAATGCTTCGCCAGGCTCTCTTTGTATCCAGTAGATAAAGATGCAAGATTTCTTCTACGAAATGCTGGAACGATTCGGGAACGAGGAAAGATTGAGCTATGCAACACAAATTATAAACCTAATCTCTCTTCGGAAATCTGCTTCACAGTCCGAAAACCAAAAGAGGCCTCGCAACACTCAAACGAGTCCAACAACTCATCTGAAGCAATGCGCAAGCGTCGATCGAAAGCGATGGACGAAAACTTGGAGGCTTCGGAACTGCGTTGGCTAACGCTGGTGATGTCATAGCCAAAGCCTTTCCAGAATCTAGAACAATTCCGTCCCTCGATCTGTTTTTGAAACGTGATACTCGCTCCCATAAAGGTCGGGTTGTTGCTACGATTGAAACAACAGGAAGTCTCTGTCTTAACAGGACAAGATTGTCAACCAGAACAACGTGCATCCCTCAAGCAGTACGTACCTCCAATCCCGCACCGCCTTTTTGGCGCGCTGGAAGGCCGCCTCTCCTGACCCAATGCATACTTGATTGTGGTCGATTTGAAAGCGCTTCTTTCGCAGGGGTTCTACGGCATCAACACCCCCCCTGGTGGTACCGACCAGGTCCGCATCATATGAGAAGTTGTCGTCCCTGCAAGTGAGCAATAATGAATCATATGACTCGAAAGGCAAAGCTTAAAAGAATTGTGGGATCTCGAGGTTTTGGCAAGTTTCAGCTACAACGTGCAAGGGACTGCCAATGAACATGGGCAAGGTAACGTACAGGACCTATGGCCGGCGCTGGTTGAATGTAAGAGAGTGACATCTTTGGCCTAATATAAGGAAATTGTATCCGACTAAACTGTAGAAAGGTCTTAGGCTGAGGGGCTCATGTAATTGTGACTACACAACATGTCAATCAAAAGGTAGTACTTGGCTGTTGCAGCAAATCGTGACTAGAAGAGAAAGATGGGCAGATGCAGAAAACAGGTGAACGCCCAACCCTTCAATTTTCTATTCAGTCGTTTGCCTGCTGAGTCTCGGGCCACTAGATCACACTTGGGTGACCTTCTCTCAAAATTGACTAACAACCACCTCTCTTACTGTCAATCACTCCGGCTACCAAGACCACATGCAGCGGAGATGCTAAATGCAAGTTCTTTGCTGCATAAGTTTGTGCGTCCCTGTAAAGCTGCTGAGTTTGTTTCTAGCAATGCCATTTGTTTAAGTCACCCCTTGTCCTCATGATTGAAGGACTTTACGTCCGTCCAATTGATATCCTCCCCATCCTTATTGTCAAACTTAGTGCGCAAACTTCCAAGGTACACTTCTGCTTGCACTGGCTTTTGATTGTGCCCCCAACACCAGCAGCTGTCCTCATCACCCTTCAGGAAACCCTCCTAAGGAAAGCCACGAAAAGCAGGACCCTGGCTTGGAATGTCCGTGCAATGTTCAACCTAATTGGTTTACTGTCCCACTATCCTGGTCACAACACTGTTTACCTTGTCCCACTGTGCTACTTAGTTTAATCAATCTTACACAACATTCTTCCAAGTGGGCCGGTGCAGCATTGACCACAAATTTGTGTGGTTCGCTGGTCAATAGTGGAAAATGTAGCGAACATGCGGCTCTAAGCTCAATGCAACTCGCTACTCACCGGAGCGATTCTAGGATCTCTCTGACTTTTTCTATGGCGGGCTTCCACAGTGGAAACAAGAATGGTCCAGACGGGCCCATTGAAAACGCGCTGATATGCACAGGGCGAGCTGCTAACGACGCGCTCCTGATCAGATGCTTCGGAGTGACTTTGAACTTCCTCTGGCCAGGACACAATTGCGTGCCCCGGCACGGGATGTGTAGATGAGAAGAAGCCGTGCTGAGCTGTTTTCTTGGAACAACACAAAAGGCAACAGCACCAGCGTTTCTGTAGATGCTAAGAGGAGCGTCTAGAACTCAGGGTTGCAAATTTCGAACCATAGATTTCTATGGCGCAGGCAATCTACCAGGACCACTGGATATATTTGTTTGCATTCGGGCCTCATTGCTAGCTCGCGCTGCAGCCAACTCAAACCCCAGCTGGATTCTGACTTCAAGTTCTAGGTA
>DF237222.1:76722-116563 GCA_000708835.1 Klebsormidium nitens
CCCCTTAGTGTGAGCTATAATAGTATGGAATTGAAAATTGACTCAATGAGTTATGCTGGCATGCCGCGCGCTAGGTTCATGCAAGGCTCGCGCGCCATGCAGCTAGCGGCGGCCGCGCGCCCGGCCAACTTAATCAAAACCCGCACCGTCACGTGCAACCCCTGAAACCCTAGAAGCGTGCTACCGGTGGCGCGGCCGCGCGACGCAGAGTAATTGAGCATAACAGTAACTTCAGGACAGCTTGTGCAATGCCGAGGGCAGGACACAAGAGGGACACTGCATACCTACATGCCTCTCAAGCAAGGAGAATGGTGGGAGAGAAGAGCTTCGGAAAGAGACACTGAGGTTGAACAGGCATCAAATTGGGAGGGACTCAGCCCGGACACAGTATGGAGGGGGAAAAGAGGGCGCCAGCAGATGCTCTAAAGTCTGCAACATGTATTAAGTAACTTACTTCGCAGTAGTACGCTGCTCTTCTAACCCTGCGACAGATGACTGGGGGGCTTATGCTGCCTCCTCTAGAGGTTCTTCACCTCCTTCAAGAGTATACAATCTGCATGGTCAGCATTCTTGACAAGGCCAACCGGTTGCAAGGGACCGTCATGCAGAAAGAATTGCAGAAACCGACATAAATGGGACCGGCGCATCCACATGTACTATACTTCAAGATGGGGTTCAGAAGCAGAACACTTGATTGCGGGAAATATAACAATGCATCGATGATCTTCGAGTAGCTAGGGCATATGCAATTGGATAGGGACGTTTGACTGCACACGCTTCGACTACACCATGATCATGTGAGTGAACGGAGGCGCAGCTAGTGGGGATAGAATCTCAGGCAGAAACTTTAAGCCGGCCACAATGAACAATGGATGTACGTGCACACTGAAGTGCAACGTACTGCGAGGTATGAGACATGGACGAGCAGAACGATTTCAATAACCGGACATGTCACATATAAGGGCCGACAATCCATCATTGCAGACAATTTGTATGACTCGGATGCACGGGTAAGGATTCTGCCAACTTCACGTTGTGAGATTCTGAAAATGCAAGGCGCGAACGAAATGGTTGCATCCTCCATTAGAGCGACATTTAATGTACGGGATGAAAGGGGAATGTGAAGCACTCGAAACAGAAATGCTTCAGTATGTGAGTCCTTTCTTCTGTGCACCGAGAAACCTGTCCAACGCGTTCCAGAACTCAAGCGCCGCCGTTTTGTCACGGTGCCTGTTGAACTTGCTTATCTGCACGAGCAACACACACGGCAACTCAGAACGATGCACATCACAAGAAACTCTTCTGACGTGTTTCAAAAACCATGAGAAAGAGGCGAGCAGCAACATGCCATACGTCACATGCTAAATGCTCTACTGCTCTGAAAGCTGCTCTCCCCTGCTCAAGTTTCTTTTATTTTGTCCGTTCATGCATCCGAAAAATCATTTGCCGCAGACCCATGCATATTTGCTCACAGACACGACTGATTCCGTCAACTGATTCCGTCAGTCGTCTTTTCTCGATGATGGAATGATAAGCCGAGTCCTAAATCTAGACAGTATCGTTCAGACATCAGAGACGCCTAGACAGCAGAGCAGAATGGGTCAAGGATACCTACGCTTATCGACTTGACGTTCCAGGACTTGATGACGTCGTCGAGCTTTTCGTCCTCGTAGCGGATGTGGAAACCTTTCACTGCAAGGCAGAAAGTAAGAATGAGACTATCACTCATGAACAAACTATCCAAGGGAACCCGCTATTCGCACGAGCCAGAAGAGGACCTCAAAGAAGCTGTTAGCGAGAGGCGCCACTCAATCACGGCTCCAAAAGAAGACTCGAAAAGAAAACAAGCGCATTTTTTCGTTGGTGCTTGGGGTCCATGCGACGTTTCAATATCAGAGCGAAGAGCTTTGTAAGATCTCGGACGGACATAACGAATTCCAAAAGCGCAAAAATCGCAGTCGATACACCGTTTCTGAACGGGAAATGGGGCCGGTGGAAATCCCGAGGTCAAACTGAAAAAAGCCGATAGGATTCCTTTCCAGACATCATGCATCCTACGGAACTCGGTGCTGTGGCGTCAGAAGCTTTCAACCGCGCTGTGGCCCTTTAGACCAACTACTCGACTCTTTCATTGCCTCTCGTCACCACAGCAGACGAGATGGTCGTTTTGTCTGCTTCGACGGCAAACAGGATCTTGATGTCGTATTCACTATGTCGTGGTCGGTATATGGACGTTACTAGATTCCAAAGTTACGGCTCATCACAGCCATGGCGACAGAATGCAAAGGACGTGTGATCGACAAGCAGAGACGACGTGCATCTCTTCTACGCTGCAACGTGGGACAAATCATGATAACGGCTCGTCGATCCGAATTATCTGCGACTTTGCAAAAGCAACGTTCCTTGTAGCCCAGAGCGAAAGCACGTGTGGCGGATCTTCTTTGCTTCCAAGTTGTCTGAATATATGAAGGCTTTGAGACCTCGAGCAAATCGAGCAAGTAAACTCAACCGCTTCTGCTGGCAATGGACCTTCATGAATGTGCTGCGGGCAAGTAAAAGCAAACCCAAGCAATCGCGAACTGCATTCTGTGGCTTCAGCCGCATGTCCACGACTTGATCTGACAGGTTGTCAGATTGCGCTTCCATCTCTGCCACAGCGACACCAAGATACGTTCAGGAAAATCGTTGTCTGTGTTGATAAAACTCCCATGCTTAGAGGGTTGAACATCTGCTCGTGTCTGAGCTGCGTAGGAAACGTAACGCAGAGGGCTAGCCATCAGTACGTCAAAGTCAGGTTCGGTTGGGGCACAGGACACAATTGCCAACCCCTGCCCAACTTTAGAAGCAGCGAAGTGGCACGACTACACGTTCGAGTTGGCTCTAAGGCAACCGTATTTCTATACCGATGGATGCTGTAAAGAGAGGGTAGCAACCGGCTTCTCCGGGTAACATTTGCGCCTCTTCCGACGAGTTTGGTGCGGGATAAGAGTCGCAACAAAGATTTTAGTGAGACACCGCGTCCGATGTCCTTCTGATTGTCTTCTCTGATGCATGTGGATCCACACACAGAGGTTCAGAAGGACTTCGTTCGGGCACATTTGATCGATTCACGGGAAAACTTCAGGTTCGGGTGGAAACAAGGTGTGGTGTTTGGTAGCAACACTGAAAACCGGAAGCCTCGACCACAAGCTGCACGAAAGACTAAACCAAATATCATTTTCTGCACCGCTGTTGTCTACGGAAGCAAGACGAGACTACAGAAGCAGTAAGAAAGGGCTCCTCTGCTTAAGTGCAGGCTCGCTGCAGCCTTCAACACGCACGCATATTCATGGCTTCTCCTTACAAACCGATGCTCTTCGAAGCAAGAACAACGTGAAAACAGGCAAGGCGGTATAGCCATAATCTCAGCTAGACGCATAATCTCTTCGAAGATGTGAGAACGTGATTAGTGGAAGTATGAATGGCTTCCGCATGTCAAAAAGGACTCCCGCGGCCTCGGAAGACGAAGCAGAATTGACACGTGTGCCAAGTTGTGAGCGACATCATTGCCACACCTCATCATAAATCTGATTTGTCCGCAGCAGTCCAAGTCACTCTTGTCAAGCAGATTCACGGCTTACTCGGTGAAGCGCAAGGAAAATTGTCGATGCCTCCGCAAAGAAGCTGAAACACTGGACCCGCCAGTTGCCAGAGAGAATCTACTTCTTGCAGAATAGAAAGTACCGACTCTCCGAACGAAACTTCAACTTCCAACGCGCTCGTATTGACAGACCTTGTCGAGCTTGATGATCAGAGCGAACCTACAGAACGAGGCAGTTTAAGCGAGAGAATGGTGGCATAAAATACTCGACACTGAACAGTATGCCTGCGGGTCTTCAAGGATCCAGACATGGCATCAGTAACATTGAAGGATGGCAGTAGGGTTTGGTGGCACCATCTCAGCCAAGCCAAAAGAATTAGCGGCCCGGAAACAGGTTTCCCGGTGCCACGTAGCAGACTAGCGATGCTCCAAGAAGGGAGTCTGAACACGAGGGACTAGGGGAGGCAGAGACTGAGCAGCGCAGCAAACCGAAGTTGCATCTCAACCATGCGGAAAGCAAGAACAGTGGGTAGCAGACCAAGTCTTGTCTGCCAGTTGTCACTTCAGATCTTGTGCAGCTATCCGCGCGCGTCCTTGTAGCCTCCCTTTCGTGGCCACGACTCTCGATAATTCAGAATGAGAAAGAATGTGGCGCCAATCGTGAAGTCCTCGGAGTAGAAGAAGCGGCTGAGGGAGAGCAACCATTCAATCGGAGCGGCTATGCTGAAACACAGTGCCCTATTTGTGGCTTGTGAAGAAACTCGAGAGCATGAGAGATCTCGAGCAGAAGAAAGGAGGCCCCAGGGCGCTGAAAGCCAGCAGATTCAACGAGGAACACAGGAAAGGTGCAAATAATGGCAATCAGTGAAGTTTGATCATTTGGCGTTAGCCACACCGGTACTCCCTTCATTGCCCAACCTTGCCGATGCCTAGCTCTTGGAAAAGAACTCGCTCACTCAAGCAACAACCTAATTTGCAAGCAATTTGGAATCCTCTAGGTTGCGAGCAACCCAAAGCGGACGTTGCATAAAACGCGTCCAAATAACAAAGTTGGTCCAGCAATGCCTTCGGCGAATCGAGTTTGATTATATGTCCGTCTCGACCTTGAGAAGAGGGCACAAAAGCCGAGTCTCATCCGGCTAGCAAAAGCAGCTCAAGGCACTTTGTGCAAAGAGAGCGTGGGACTGCTTAAATCCAGCGTTGAAGCATAACTGAGGTGAGGCCGGAACCTTAAGCCACTTTACTGCAAGTGTAAGCCCACGATGACCAGGCTCTGCACTTGGCGGTCCGACGTAACAGTGACCGATTGGCGTTGGGCGGCTGGAACCAAACGGCCGTCGTCATAGCCTGAGCGCGGGATTCTGGCTGCTAGTACACAGCCTGGCAAACTTCTTTCATTAAGTTGGACGCTTGCCCCTCAGTACCCAACGGATGGCAGGACTCTAAAGAACCCTGCTGAGAAGCGGCAAGCGAACTCGCCAGCAGACGGGTTCGGGAGAGGCAGCTTAGTTGAGTGCGGAAATAGGACTAAGAGCAAGGAGTCGAAGAAGTGTGCGCAAACAGGACTAGAAGCAAGGAGTCGGACAACATCAGGGGGCGTAAAGACAGAGGTTGTTCTCCTTGCCAGCGCAATGGCACGCTGCTGGCAGGCCGATGCTGTCGAGCTTTCAAGACCCCATGAAACGGAAGGGTACGAAGAATTCGTGTTCCAAATTATTGATATGCAAGTCAGGCGTCAGACGAGGATCGCATGGTGGCGGGATTGGAGGCACCATTTTCCCTCGCGCATCAGTGCCCGACAGTCAGAGACTTTTAAGACGTTTCTTGTCACGCACAGAAACTCCTTTTCCAGGAACTCGCTGACAACATTGAGGCTGCTCCGAATCTCACGTGGTAAATCTGCCATGACGAATGCACGCTGTGGAACACACCAGAACATATATAACAAAGCAAGCGCACATACTTGGGTGCAAGTAAGGGGATGCGGCCGCACGCCCGAAAGCGTCGAAGCTCCATCCAACAGCCATCTTCAGAAAGTATTAACGCCGAAAGAAAGCACACGCAAAATGCCTGGCGTGCAGCTAGGCTTTCCCTATGGTGCTGCCAGTTCGCGGGGCAGCTGAAAAGGGGACAATTCGCAGAAAATCGGAAAATAAAGAATGGACCAAGCAAGATCCCTTTGACCAAGGAAGACAAAGCGATAAGATGCAGGCTCACCGTTGTGGAAGATCTCCGACACGTCTGACCACGGCCAACCGTTGAACTGCCAAAGCTTCCCAACGACGAACACCGCCACCACTCGTTGCCTGCAGAAAACAGCGCAGAACGTGAGGGGCCGCCACGCAGCAAAGAAAGCGTCAGCACTAACGTGCGTCCAAACCGTGGCTTGCGAGTTGATGATACATGAGATCAGCGGAGAAAGCGCGCTTTATGGGACAGCAGGATGCGACGAAGCTTCCCGACACCGATGATTTACAGAACGCACTTCCTGCAAAGAAAGCGGAGGTGAGAGAAGCACACGCCACAGGGAGTCGGTCACCATCTTCTTGCGGGTTACTGCCGGAGGTCACTGGGGAAATCTGGCGACAGAAGGGGATATACGCTTGCAGCTCAGGCGTTCAGCTTAGCGACAATCACCCTGCAAACGTACGAGGACCCAAACAGTCCACGAGCGGAAATTGCTAGAGGAAATAGGGAGTTTTCGGAAAAGGCCGCAAAAAAGGGTACCTTGGACCTCAAAAGAACGTATGAGTGAGAAAGACTTGACGGGCAAAATATCTACTTTGATACGTCAAGTGTCATGGCGATCAAAGCGTTTGCCCCTTAGTTGCTGCTATTTCGACGACTCCCTTCACGCATCCAGCCCGTTCTTCCAGGATCGTCACAGTCAGACCCCAGTGCTAGCTAGCTTGAACCAGACAACCATATTGGATCAATGTAATAAAGTCAAAACGCACCAGTCCTTGGAGCCGGCCTTGGGCGCGACGTTGAGGATCTGGTAGTGCGGGTACGGCTCCTTGCGGTTGATGTTGCGCATGACGCCCACGTTGGTCGGCTTGAGCGACGTCTGGCTCGCCTTCTCGTCCCACCGCACGTAGTTGCCGTTCTCCAGAAAGTCTTTCGCGTTGTAGATGTTCAGCAAAGTATTGGCGGCGTTGGGGACGATGATGATGGGCGGGCCCTCTGCAGGGGGACATAAACAAAGTTGAAGAACCTGTTTCAAATGAGGCGGTTTGGTTTTAACGTCGCCCTTGACGGAGTTGCCATTGTCCAGAAAGTCTCTCGCGTAGTGAATGTGCAGAAGTATGTTGGCAGCATTCGGAACAATGATAACGGGCGGGCCTTCTGAAGCGAGAGAGAAACCAGCCTGGGATATTGATGGAGTAATGATGTTTTCAGTGGCCGGGTTCCGTTTGGATACATCGCCGTTTTCAGGGAGTCTTTTAACGTTGTGGATGTCAAGAGAGTGATGGCGGCTTGAAGAAGATGCTGATGGGCGGAAGAGAATAACGAACAAAAGTCAGGAACCTGCTACAGATGAGGTGGTTTGCTTCTTTACGTCGCATTTGACGAAGTTGCCGTCGCCCAGAAGATCTTTCGCGTTGGAAGTTCTTAGCAGAGTGTCGACGGTGTTTCGCACAACGATGAGGGGTAAGCTCGCAGACAATTAGAGTTTGCCTCTGATGAAGTAATTCTACTTTGTAATGTTCCACTTGACGGCATTGCAATCTCGTTGGAAAACCTCTAGCGCTTTGTGAATGTCCTGCAGATTATTGGCGGCGTTCGAGATGACTCTGATAGACGGACCCTCTGCGGCAGAATGGGAAGACCGGTTTGGACGAGTCGGTCATAAAGAAACGTCTGAGAGATCCGTTCCCACAAATTGGGGCGTCATACATAAGCAGCGTTCGGAAAGTTCATGAATTGCGGGCCACATGTGAAAGGCAGTACTCGTCGAGTTCATTCCCGATGCATTACTTTCAAGGAATCCCGTAGGACAGTTGCTAGCTAACAGGGAATCAACAAGGGAGAACGGAGCCCAGTCTGCTCAGCTTTCTGATTGGACTGGTTCCCAATCTCCCTGATCCTGACTCAGGCAAGGCGCATCTAAATCTCTTGTAGCAGACTGGAGTCCCTGAAAAGCAAGACACTTCAGGCTGAGACTCAACAGACAGTACGACCAAAACAAGAAAGACACAGATATAAGTTTGTACACTTGCCAATTTTCTTGACTGGTTTCTGCCGCACCGCCTGTCTTGTCTGCTCCACCTTGCCGCTGCTCTCCTCCGCCCACCGGTCGCTCGTGGCTGTCGTCTTGATGCCCAGGTCCGCCACATCTGTAAGCGAAACATCACGATTGCTCAATTTGAGACACTTGGGTTCCGGTCGCGCAAGTCTCACTTGTGTGTGCGCACGCATCTGAGAAGCCTGTGAAGATTTTTGCCCAATTCCACACGCTTTGACTCAACTGCTCAAGCGTACAATATCAGAGTGCAACATGCTCATACGCCGCTGGAGATTGAATGTGCGAACGCCATTAACTCCATCTATTCCGGTTCTGCTGACCCGCAATGGAAATCAATCGGAACCGGCAATTTAACAAGCATGGGGCTCAACCATTCATGTGATGCTGGTTCCGCCCCTGAAAGAATCGTCCGTAAATCACACAAACGGACGGGCTTTCTTTAGGGGCAAGAGAGCGAAAGTCACTTTGATCCGTCTGCCGCAAATTCCTAGAGCGGACCATCAGATGAATGGTTTGCAGCTTGCTTCCTGAGCCAAGCAATTTTCGTACTCAGAAAGTAATGAGCACCCTACCTCCTCCCTGCGCATAGCCCTTCCAGAACTGCTCCGTCTCCTTCCCGTTCGCATACCGCTCCCCGGCCGGTGTTGCGGCACCATTGGCGGCCTCCCCTTTCCGCTTGGGGTCATCTTTCGGCTTGGTCAGCATGGCCAGAATACCGGAGAAGTTCTTCTTGTGTGAGAGCAGGATCGCGTTGCGGTCGCGCACCAATCGCTCCTCCCGCTTGATGCGCTCAAAGACCAACGCATCGTTGTTCCAGTCCAGGATGGCGGCGGTGTCCTGCATGCAGATAGGGTACACATGCTTGATAGAGATTTTCTTGCTAGCGTTCTCTGAAACTTTACAAAAGCTCTCCACTCGCTTGTGAATTTCCATGAGAGACTTTTCTTGGGAACATCTGATGTCTTTTCTCGACAATTGGAACAGACAGCACTATTCTCAGGAACTACAAAGCATGACAGAGACAATGCTGCATGACAGTGAGGTTGTCTCCTGCAAGCCAGGCAAAAGGAGTGAGACAACCGAGTGATACCTTTGTGGTTTAGACCTCGACATTTCACCCCGCAATCTGTAGATCCTCAGAGAAACATCCTCAGAGGACCCAGCAGAAGCCACCCAAGAAGCTACCCATGACAATCCACGCATCATTTACCTCTGCGCTTGGAGCATCTGTCCGGGGCTTCTTTGCATCCCGAGTCCCCTCCTCAGGCGCTGCGGCCTCCTTCCCCTCAGGCTCCGGCCGCTTCTGCCCTGCAACAGCTGCCGGCGGGATGGACTTATGCACGGGGAGGGCGGCGCTGATGTCGATGGAGTCGCACGTGTCAATCTCCCCCTTGAAGTATCTGCACAGGGTTGTATGGCTTATATAGGCTCTCTTCTCTGAGAGCAGAGATATTCATACAAAGCTTTTCAGGCCCTTCCAAGCCCATTGTTAGGTCGCACCACGCACATCCGGACATGTGTGCATGCCCAAGCCCGGGATAATCCGCCTATTCCACGAAGCACAGACCAGGGGAAACTTGGCGGCCTAAATACTGCAGACTTCTCCTGCAGCTAAAAGACCAAAAAATGCACCCAATGAAGTTCCCCGCTCTTGCCAAAGCCAGTCTCCTCTTGGTGTTAAACTAACCAGTCAAGAGGTTTTTGCTCAATGCCAAAAGAGTCACAATCATGGAGAACACCGCCCACTTTGTCAGGTTTCTCCTGTCAATCAGGTTCACGTTCTGCACCTCCGCCGCCCTCGCCTGCTTGATGTACTCCGTGTGCTTGACCGGCAGCGTCTGGGCCACAAACAGCACCGCATCCAGCTTATAGTAGTCAGTTCCGGACTGGGACTGCCACACCCTGAATGCTGTGTCCGTGTCCTTTGGGAACTGGTAGCTGCTGCCAAAGTGGATGACATCGCCGACCACCTTGACCTGGTCGAGCTCATTCCGCACGCAGTAGTCCCTCAGGATGCTCAGGGGATCCATGATGGCAGGAGATCACGCGCTCTTGCAGCAGAACCGCCCGTGCGAGCCCTCTCGTGCGCCCTCGCTGCGCTGCACTTCTCTGAAGTGACGATGTTGGCTAGCGGCTCAGACTACGTTTGTGTTCAGAGGAGCCCAGGGTTCAGTGAACAGTTTTCTTGCTTCAAACCCAGGGCTGCGGGAAACTCTTGCAGGATTATTCCTCGAAAGGTCGCCTTCACTCATCTTGCCTGTTCGAGGTTCGCTGGGTTGCCATTCTGCTCAGCTTGTGAAGCGTGAAAGGCACTTCATAAAAGCTCATTTGAGCGCCACCCCTTTCCCTTTGGATCACCAGCTGGCTTGTCCTTCAAGCTCAAGAACCACGGTATGTAGTCTTCAACTTCATCTTCATCAAGTTCATGCTGGCTGGCCATTTCGAGTGATGATCTCCGCTCTGTCACGGGCGTTTTGTTCCAGAAATTGCGGTGTATATCATACAGTACGTGCTTTGAAGTTTCTACGGGTAGCGTCACAATATACTGCGAAGGGAACCCCTAAATTCACAAGCTAGTGAACTGGACAATTTCCGAGGTGAGACTGGGTGAGCAGGCGCAGCTCACAATTCTCTGGATTTCAAGGGCGAAGTGATTTTGGAAGTGAATGCACAGTTGGCGAGGGAATTGCTTTAGCCACAGAGACGAGTTGTTGTTGTAATCAACGGATTGGTGTCTCTTATCTATCATTGATGCAGGCACGTCTTGATCACTGACTACCACGAGTCAGCTGAGTGACGGGGTCTTTTAGAAGAATGCAGAGCAACCAGCAGCAAGAAGCATTGATAACACTTGAATGCTGAACATCCTAGGCTAGCAAGTCCATTTCTTATGGCCCAAACAAGCAGCATAAGGAGCGTACCCTGCTTGCAAGGAACAATGCTGGCCAGTCAACTAGGTAGCCGTTCTTCAGCGATGCTGGGAAGAGGAATGCTTGGAGTGAAAGGACACCTCTTGAAATTGTTTCCTCTGGGACCAAGGGTGTCAAATGCAAGGGTGGTTGTGGCCAGGAGAGGCCTCCCTTTATTCAGGGTGGATTGCAAGGAGAATCCTGTGCAGCATTGCTTTGTACCGCCCTTCCGAGAAAGGGCACTTGACATTGACAGTCTTCGCTTGTCCATTATAACCCCTCAGCGTAGTGTAAGGAGCAATGCTAGTTCCGTCCCTCCTCCAGCAGCCCTCAAGCACGCTGTCACGCACCACCCCTTGCTTTCAAAAGATGAGCTTGAATCAAGGGTCCGCCACTTTCGTTGGCAGTGCAATTGTCAAACCGCCACAGCTGAACCTGCGCTCGCACCAGCCAGTGCTTCCCCGTACGGGAATCTCAGATTGCACAACACGATGACTCGACAGAAGGAAGTTTTCAGGCCCAGGGTCGAAGGCCAAGTGGGGATGTACGTCTGCGGCGTGACAGCGTATGACTTCAGCCATATAGGGCACGCGAGGGTGTATGTCTGGAGCGATTGCTTGTTCAGGCAAGTGGCTCCACAATCACAGCTCTTTGCAAGCAGTCTTCCTGTGTCAGATGGAAAGGGAAGCTTATAAGTTCGATGACTACATCAGTCGAGTCTGCAACAATCCGCGATAACCAGCTTCGACTAACTTATAACCGTCCCACTCCACTTGAGACAGGGAGTTGCTCCAGGTTAACACTCGGCACCACCACTTCCGTCCCTCTTTATGGTGCTTGTGGATTATGTTGTGTGAGCATCAGATACGGCCCTATATCTTTCCCGCACAGACAAGTGGTCGACGTAGGCGGTGCTCTTTCCCCGAGTGGCGTATGCTCAATGCAGAGAAACAGTCAATCTAGACTTGCCATGTTGATTGCTCAGCCACGAGTTCTGGCAAAGTTTTCTTCGTGTTCTTGCTGTGATACTATGGTCAAATTGTCGGCAGGCCTTCTGTTGCAGGTACTTGCGCCACCTCGGTTACGAAGTGAAGTACGTCAGAAACTTCACCGATGTGGATGACAAGGTATGGGTATACTCGCTTTCTCGGTGAGGCGGCGACCAAGGGATAGCCAGGAAGTTTTCTTTGCTGATTGCAAGATCTATTGAAATCTGATAACCGTAGGTAGAGCCAGAACGTCTCGAATTCGGAAAACTACCGAATCAGGGTCGTCAATGAGGCCTATATCTGCGTCTGTCTTGGTCAGTATGGTTCAACAATACGCCGTGCAACTTTTCCTCCTGCATTCAAATGCTTAAAGTACTCCTTCGACTCTGCTAGCAGCGCTGGCAGCCTCAAAGCTGCTTTCCGTCTTCTTCCAGATCATAACGCGCGCGAAGCAGACTGGGGAGGACCCCATCGCCCTGAGCGAGCGTTTCTGCGAGGAGTTCAAGGAGGACATGAACGCGCTCCGCTGCTTGCCGCCTACTTCAGAACCGAAAGTCACTACGCACATACCTCAAATCATCACAATGATACAGCAGGTATGTTTTTCTTTCACACTGTGGTTGCGGCACCCACTGGAGAGTACAGAGAGAGGACTTGCCATCTTAGTTCCTCTGCGAAACATCAGGATCAGCCATATATTACAAACGAGCGTCCGAATGAGAGGCAATCTACAAAGCGAACCCTGCACTTGATGCAGTAGACCTCAACGTACATCAGGCTTGGGGCTGGTCGATTTCAAACCTGATTAAAAGATCGCATGATCGAGATTTGCAGGCTGCCTTCGTGGTTCATAGTGTGAACTTCCCACGTAACCCTTATCCAAGAACGCCGCCAGCCTTCTCACAGATCTTCAAACCACGGCCGCTGAACTTGCACGCAGACGACTCAGAAGACAAGAGTTCTACCTTTCAATTTCTGGCGTTGCTTGTGCAGATCATCAACAACGGTCACGCATATGCGGTTGCGGGAGATGTGTATTTCACGGTGGACAGCTTTCCCGAGTACGGCGCCCTCTCGGGACGCAAGCAGGATGAGAACCGGGCCGGCGAGCGGGTTGCCGTGGACGAGCGGAAGAAGAACCCAGCAGATTTTGCGCTCTGGAAGGTTAGCTCCTTTTTCGCAGAAGACGGGTATTTGATAGACGAGAGACGCTTTCGGAGTTGGGTTGAGGAAAGAAGGGCGAAGCGGATGGTTTGTAAGTTATGTGAAGACCGAAAGTGACGGTATCACAGGACCGGCCGAAAATGACGGTATCATATGACCTCGTCAGAGAAGTCTTGCCGACTTTGCACTTTTGGAAGGGCAGTCGTCGACGTCAATCTATACTTTGACTTTCGACCTTAGGACTTCATCACTCGTCCTTACACGCGATTCGAGAAAGCCACGCAGGATATATTTCATTCAGCGCTGAGAACGGTTTGAAGGGCGGTTGAAACCAGAGACAGGCTGAGACTAGCCGCCCCTCAAACTCACTGGATGATTGACTGTTTGTGGAAGCTTCGAGAGCTTCCCCCTGCAGGCCAAGGATCTCGTGTACTCATTCCCTATCTCGTGGCTGAACCGACTTTTGAAGACCGTGTTCCGGTTTCTTTGGCTCCAATCTACCAATGTCGTTCTGCTTCCAAACCTAGCCCAACCCCTGCTCTTTTCAAGGGCACTCAAAAGCTTGTTGCAAAGCCGGTTGTTTCCCCTCTTCCTGTTCAGTCAATCTTCCCTCCTGCCATTCGCGACCTTCTTTTGAGTACGCTGACCTGATCGTAACATCGCCTTCCAATTTGGCCAAGTTCCAATCCTTTCTTCGTTTGCTGACCCCTGTTAAGCATTGTTTGTAACCCGTCAGGCTGCCAAAGAGGGCAAGCCGTCGTGGGGCCGCGGGCGCCCCGGTTGGCACATACAACCAGCTTTTTGAAACTCTTGTGAAATGTCGAACCAACACTAACCTCTTCGTTTCGTCAAACCTCCAAGTTTTGTTTCCGGCACGCTAATTAGGAACTGACCTCCTTTCCTGATCTGCAAGGCTGCGAAAGAGGGGGAGCCGTCGTGGGACTCCCCATGGACGGGCGGCCCCGTTGGCACTTTCTAACCAGGCTTTCAACCCCAATTTGGTTTCACTACCCACTGGCCCCTTCAGCCAGATTTCTTCAGCTTTCTACATCCTTTCTAGATTCCTTGTAGAGCCCCGATTTCACATATCAACCAAGTTTTCATTCTCTTTTGTTCGGCCAGGTTCCGTCTCTTTTTTCGCTTCGTTAATCCAACCCTGACCTCTTTCTCTAAACCTCCTAGGCTGCGAAAGAGGGCAAGCCGTTGTGGGACTCCCCGTTGGGCCGCCGCTGCCTGAAACAGCTCCACCGACAGGATCCGGTGTACTTGAGAAAAGACTCTAATTGTGATAAAGCAAGTGGGTTTGGGGTGAGCTAAACCTTGCGTTCTCATCAACGCCCCCAGGCTGCAAAAGAGGGCGAGCCGTCGTGGGACTCCCCGTGGGGCCGCGGACGCCCTGGGTGGCACATCATCAACCACGCTTTCGACCCTGGATCCGCTAATCCACGATTACGACGTTCGTTTTTGTTACCGCTGACAAGAATTGGACCTCCTTTCTTAACCCGTCAGGCTGCAAAAGAGGGCGAGCCGTCGTGGGAGTCCCCGTGGGGCCGCGGGCGCCCCGGTTGGCATATCGAGTGCAGCGCGATGTCCGCGGAACACCTCGGGGAGGCGTTCGACATCCACGGGGGGGGCCAGGATTTGGTGTTTCCGCACCACGAGAACGAGCTGGCGCAGAGCCGCGCGGCGTGCGCGCACGCGCACGTGGGCTACTGGGTGCACAACGGCTTCGTGACGGTGGACGAGGAGAAGATGAGCAAGTCGCTGGGCAACTTCTTCACGATCCGGGACGTGAGTCGTTGGCGTTTCTTCTTTACTTGACTAGGGCTCCTTTCTGAAGATGACCTGATTTCGGCGTCCAGAAAATGTGATGATAAACAAGGGGAAGATGAGCACGTCCTTGGGATTCTTCACCATCCGGGACGGGAGTCGTTTTCAATGCTTCCTCAGTCGTTTTGAATGTTGCTACTTGAAGGTATCTAACTCTGGATACAAAAGAGAGAGACGGCGGACGAGGAGAGAATGACAGGTGGAGTTTCCTTACTATCCAGGACGTGACTCGTTGCTGATGCTTCCTGTCGACTGAAGGTGTTCCTTCCCTCCGTAGCTAATCTGGAAACAAACGGAATGGACGGTGGACGAGGAGACGATAAGCAAGTCGCTGGAAATCTCTTTACCATCCGGGACGTGGGACGTTGAAAGTGCTATCTTGAGTCGACCAGAGTGTGCTTCTGAAAGGAACGCGGTTAGTTGGAGACTGAAGAATGTGACGTTGGACGCACAAAATGGACAAGACTCGATGACCTCTTCACCATCCGGATGTGGCTTGCCGTTTGACTCTCGTGTATTTCCAAAGTTCGATCTGTCTTCATTAATGCGACGGCCTATCTTTATGAGAGCTCCATTTACCGGGCCAAATGCTGGTTGCCTATTTATAGCCTAAAGAAGCAGCCAAATCAGCGCTGAGGAAAGGAACCCTTCTGATGGGCAATCAATCAGTTCCGCCTTTGGAGTCGTGGAGGCTCTGACGATCCCCAATTTGGTATTTGCTCTTTGTCCTCTCGTCTAACTTGTTGTCCTGCTTGACCTGGGAGACCCCTCTACGGATAGCAAAACCAAGCAAAAGATGAAGAGAATTTAAACCAGTGGTTTGGTGGGTCTGCGTGCAGGTTTTGAAAGAGTTCCACCCGTTGGCCCTCCGGTGGTTCCTCATCGGCACGCAATACCGCAGCCCAATCAACTACTCACGGGCGCAACTCGACCAGGCGTCGGACCGGCTGTATTATCTTTGCCAGGTGAACAAGCGTTGAATCTCCGCTTTCAGTAAAGAGACAAAACAGATATGAGCTATATGTATTGAAGATTGACTGCCCCGAATTTCTGCTCGGTCCGTCTGGATGTGACACGAGAACTGGGTCGCTATCTGACAGAAAAACAGGACGTGTCGTGGGGCCTCAAGTCGGTTTGGTCGCTTGCGACTGGGACGTTGATTGTCTCCAGTCGTTGGACATCAGCGGCTTGAGCAAGCCGGCGCTCTTTCTTGCTGAATTTTATTGGTACACAAAGAATTCAAAGGTGCAGAGGACATCCAAGGAGACACAGGTTCCAAATCTGGAACGGCGACGTTGCATCCGAGTCTCCGGCCAGTTGACGTTACGGACACCTCGTCAGAAAAGCACGTGGTCCGTGCGCTTTAGGGGCGCGCGAAGTTCAAACTTTGTGGACCGCTGACCGCTCGAAGTCCTCTGCAGCCCGTACAATGCTGTCACGACCTTGTAACAAATGTTGCGATAACAAAAGGCGCGGCCTCGACGAAATGCTTCATTCCGTCTGCGAGAGACGAACAGTCCGTCGATGACATCATGTAACCCTGCTTTTGAGGGCCCCGAGAATTTCAAACGCTGACGGTTGAAGTCCTCTGGCAGACCGTGCAAGACGCGCACGACCCTTTAGTAGCGCCGCCATCCGACTAGCAAATCACTCTATTTTTGGCCACTCTGCGAAGGTTCAAAATTCCATCGAAGATGATCTAAGGCCGGTGTTCAAGGAACCATAAGAGTCCAGTCTTCGCGGACCACTAACGAAGTTCGAAGGTTTTTGCAGCCCGTGCAAGACGCTCACGACCTTTTGGCGGACAGTGCGGACACGGATGGGGTCGCCGCTACAGCGGATTTCTCTGTTCTTGGCCACTTTGCGAAGGTCCAAAATTCCGTCGAAGGTAACTTAAGTACGGTGTTCAAGGAACCATAGGAGTCCAGTCTTCGCGGACCACTGATGGTCGACTTCTTTTGCAGACCGTGCAAGACGCGCACGACCTTTTGACGGACAGTGCGGACACGGACGGGGGCGCAGCGTCCGCAGAAGCGAGCACCAGCGCGGCGGCCCTCCGGGGGGGTTTCGAAGACTCGATGTCGGACGATCTAAACACCCCCAAAGCGGTGGCGGCGCTGTCGGAGCCGCTCAAGCTCATGAATGACCTGATGCACACCAAGAAGGTGCTTAAAACCTTTTGTTTGCTCATCTGTAGTCCCGAGAGTCGGAGGCGGAATGTGTGTGATTCGTTTGGTTGCGGCGTTCTGCTTGGTCTTCTCAGGTGCTCGTTCCACTCCGCCTTGTTCACATCGAAAAGGGTAAGGAACATGGGGTTTTGGGCTCTTGAAAGAAACCTGGGGTTTCAAGCTCTTGTAAGGAAGACGGGGTTTTGGGCTCCGGGTGCGATTATCGGAAACGACCAGCTTTTCAAATACAAATGAGCGCGACGAGCTGAAATTGCGTTCGCCAGTCTCGGAGTAAGGCTGTGTGCTCCCGTAAGGCCCCTTTCTTGAGATCAACGACATGCTGTGCTCATGATTGACCATCTAGATTCTTGAATTCTCTCCAAGTGGTCTCTGCCGGTTTGCATATTGTAACCTTCAGATACTGCATCCGTTCTCGTTTATGTTGCAAAGAGTTGCACACATGGAGCTTTTTGACAAACGCACTACTCACTTTCTCTGTCGAAGGCTGTCCGTTACTCCGTACTGCGATCTTCCGCCGAGATTTCCGACTGGGAAAGTCTGAACCCGCATTGCAAGACGAGGCGCGTCCCTCCTTTTACCTCCTTTGCACTTCCGATTCTGTCGGTGGATGTGAGCGCTGGAACCGCAGAATGAACGATGACCCATAAGTGGAACTTTCGATCTCCGGCCGTGCCTTTGCGGCTGCCTTCAGAATGGGACGCCAGGTAGAATGTCGTCGGTGCCTCGTTTCTGATCCTCGTCATTGCGAATTCCACGCAGGGTCGAAAGGACAAGGCTAGAACAGCCAATCTGCGGCTCTTGTCGAAGGAGGTGCAAAGCGCGGCAGGCATTCTGGGCTTCGACTTGGAGGACGCGCGCAAAGTAAGCGAAGTCTCTGGTAGCCCTAGAGTCCGGGAGCTCGTTCTTTCCCTTTCTTCCTTCCTTTCTTTTTTGCTGACAAGGGTGTGCGCTGCTCTCTAGTTTGTTTTGTCATTGTTTTCGCGTTTCGAGGTCTGTTGTGGCTTTTCGCCAGAATTGGAGTTGCACACGCTTTGGCTATTTCCATTGATGATTCGTCCCCGCGCCGAAAACGATGGGGCCTTGTTGTCTTCTGTTGGGCTGATACCAGATGTAATGGTGTAGCCCCCAAGACTCTGCCAGTCGCGTTGTACTCACGCCCGCCTGTGCCTGTCAGGTTTTGGACGAGTTGAATGCCTACGCTCTAGCACGAGCGAGGATGACAATAGAAGACTTGCGAGCGCGTATGGACGAGAGGGCGGTCGCTAGGGCAGCAAAGGATTTTGCACGCTCCGATAGCATACGAGCGGAGCTCGCGCAAGTTGGGATCTATCTAATGGACGGTGGAGATGGTACGCTATGGAAGCCCGCGCCGGTAGTAGAAAGCGAGTGAAGCTTGGACTGATCGTGCACCACTCCAATTTGCTGGTCCTCTACCAAGTCTTGAGCAAAGTCAGCAGTACAGTCTGTCCAAGGTCGCCAGTGTGCATATGCCCTCAAGTCGAGGGCAGATTTGGTGCCGGTTGATTTGCACTTTCAATGAAGATCCATCGAAGGCTGCACATACCAGAAGCATCTGACTTCGAAGTTGGATGCGATCTCGAGTCTGGCGTGCTTAGATTTCGATATTGGATCATTCTGCAAAGGCGAATCCCAGACTCGATTCGAAAGGAGCCCGGCCTACGAGACAAGCGAAGGCATGGTTTGGTGGGCAACGTACTAATCAATTCTACAGCGCGGCAGTTGACCGGCCAGGGGAGGACGGCAGAAGTTGGTTCAACGAGCCAATCTGATCAGAGTGAAATCAGTCATTTACCTGCAACCGAATTTTCTCATTCAATTGTCCTAGCTGTATATGCTTCAACCGTGTACGACGGTGGACCGGACACTGTAAAACCGGCTAGGTATCCTGTTAACTGCGAAACTCCAACTGGAGTCTTGCAGTTTGATTGCATGCCAGTGCGATATCAATTGATTACGTCGTAACCCGATATCAGGTTTACATGTTGAGTGTGTACGTGTACGTGCCCGTATAATCGTCAATTGGAGTTTTGAACAAGTAATATCCATGCAGAATTGCGCATGCACTTCGCTGCTTTCGTGATGTGGCGCGGCCAGTGACACATACTAGATATGTATGTGCTGCCTGGCAGCGGATCGTATTTCGCACATGAAATTATACCGAGACAGTTCACGTCGCGAGCTCTGGCACGGAATGCATGAATGGCCCATGGCTATCATAGTAGACACGGCGACCGGCCGCGGGGGCACTAGCTGAAATAAGCCAGGCCCACGGTGGGCCGCCTACGCCTGGGGCCTACGTGCAGCTGCCCGGCCCGGGGAACTAGGAACCTAGCCACCCACCGAGCCACCGGCCAGTCCCGGGTACCGGTATGTTATTAGCTTCCGTGCCTACTAGTTAGCTTGCTCAGCTAGGTACAATCATTGCTCAGCGCTCAGGATCCATGATCGTGATGGATGATGGTAGGTTTTAGGGTTTTAGGGTATTAGGGTTTTTAAGGATCGTCTGAATGCGCGGCCGCGCGGGTGCGGTCAGGCCGGATCGGCCCGATATATCGTAATCATTTTGCGAGTAACGGATATCGGAGATCATCTGGGTCGATTCTGTCCACCTGTGACCTCAAATCACGCCGCTTTGGTCTCGACTCGCCAGTCACTCACTTAAGTCTCGGACAATTATGCTGAGCACCTTGAATTAATTCAGCCCTCAAATCAGCCAATCACAGTACACCACATAATCGACGAATCCACGCATGCTAGCTGTGCTGACATCATTCGTGACCCGTCAAGGAAGCGTTTTGAATGATCTGGCTGATCAGGGATCAGGGATCAGGGATCAGGGATCACGGGTCGCCACAAGCTTTCGTATCCTAGATGTCAGCTCAAAGCCGACTCCGTCGGCCTCTCGCTTACTTTTAAGGGTACTTGTCGGCTTCTCCCTTTGGCCCCGGCCTTCGGTGTCGGCTTTCGAGCCGGGTACTTCTAAATCTTGCCGGCTTGTCGGCTTTTCAATGTCCCAGGTGGCAGGGATCACAGCTACCTAGTCGACTTGTGCCGACCCCTGAAATTTCTGATTCTAATTGTCGCTTCACTTGGAGGTTTGATGTGACCTGTCAACAGTCACAGTGTCAGAGACTCCCACACGTCTAGCTCCCACACACACGCAGCACGCTAGTACGACGAAGTAGACTAGCTCCTTTTGTTAGTGTCTCAGGCTCCGTACTTTCGGTTCAGGACCCAGGTCCTTTGAAAAAAAATGCGTCAGACTGTCAGCTTTACCGTACACTTTGCGGTACAATTTCTATTACGGGTGGAATCGGGTCAGGATAAATGGCTTGCAACACTAAAACCAAAAGAACTCTGCCCGGTTGTCACTGTCAGTGACCAACCCTGTTGTCACTTGGAAATGGCGTAACCCCAACAAAGCGCTGGTTGATTGCCGTGAACCGTCACAGGTTTGCAACGTAACCCTAATGTCACAGAGAGTGCCCCGGGTCAATGTTAATGTCATTGTCAGTGTCAATGTCAGTGGCTAACCGCTGAAAGTTCAGGTGCTTCCAGGTAGGTACTTGAGAGTGAATCACACCACTCAGAGTGGCGGACACACTAACATAAGGAGTCTAGATAGTTTTGCCACACGGACAGGTGCGCACTGGCACTGAGGCTTCATGCAAGCCCCGGGCCCAGGGCTCAGGCAGCAATGTTGAGCGAGTCGTTGCTTTCTCTCTTGCAACTTGCAAGTTGCGATCACCACTTGGACGGACCGAGAAGAAGCAAGCAACCCCGTGGGTTGCACATTCTGAGGCTGCCCGCCGCTCTCGACGTCTTCGGACTCTTGACTTCACTCCCACTTCACTGTTGAGCAACACCCCTCCGGCCCTTCTCCTGCTGTCTCCAAATTGAGCTCCATATGTTGTCAGTCTTCAATTAGGCAGCATTGGCTTCTTCCTGGACGAGTACATTGTCAGCCTTGTATACCCCTCAACTAGCTAGGCTTGAAGGCAGAAAATGGCCCCTCAGCAGCACAACATGGCCGCCGCCGCACCGCAGGGTCACAGCAACCCCCTGTGGGAAGCGGGGCCCAAGGCCTCGGGTGACATCAGCGGAGGGAAGAAGGAAAGACACACCTGGGAGAGCTTCGGGAAAACCCTCGCTACCCCCAAACATGCCCAGGGGGGTTTCTTCTCGATGCCCTTCGACCTGTTCCCGTGAGCAATTTCCTTCCAAACCTTGATAGCAAGTGTCAGCTCTGAGATCCTGGGTTTGCTGCCTAATTTGAGCCGTCGCTCACATCCCCTTGTTTCCACCCTGCTCCTTGGTTTTCCACGGAACTCCCCTTGGCATCCCCAAAAAGCTGAATAGGCTGGTTCAATGGATGACAAATTCTCAGCATCCTGATGCAAGAAATACTGGTCCAAGGAAACGGACCCCGACCTGCGAGAGTTTCTGTGTTCAATGCTGAGGAAGTACATGCACAGTGCCAAGAATTGCTTGCAGAAAACAAGTTGACAGCCCTTCTTTCCCTGACTCTTCGAACTTTCTGCCTCGGTCAACCCAAAAAAGATGTCAACAGGAGCGTAGACCAGCTCTCTTGTTCGCTTAAATAACATGGACCAATGTGAGTCACACTGAGCAAGCAAACAAGCTGCCTAGCTTGGGATGACATGGTAGATCTTGACACTGACTCGGTGCCCATGCAATGCAACGAGTGGCGGTGTCGCTCAACCAGCAGCTGTTTCATGCAACCCTCTGATGCCAGGAATGTTGGGTTGATGTCAACAGTCTTGGGCAAAAGTAGAATTTAACGTCTGCAACTGTCCAGGCATGGTGTCTATTTTCTCTCTAGTCATCAAATTGCTAGTTACAAGAGAGCTAAGTGAATTACTGGAAGGAATAAGCTCTTCGTTACGTGTCTCATTTTGATATCGCCACAGTGCAGATTTCCAGGCTTGTTTCAGAAGCAAACATCACTGCCTCCTGAATTCTGTGTTGTAGCTCTCTCAATCGATCTCCAGATCTCGCTCTTGCTTGACGCTTTTCTAATTTGGTTGTCTCACACCTATTCATTCACGCTGGCAGCTAAACAGAGAGCCCAATCACTCTTGGTCCTCATTATGACACCCCTATGATCAGCATCTTCCAACATTGTCATGCACTTAACCCTACCTAACCGTGCAGGTACCATCCGGCAGAAGAGGCAGAAGAGGTCAAGTCGTGGTCTGGATTCCTGCTGACCGTTCTGAGCGTGCTTATCTTCCTGGCATTCAGCGGCTACAGTAAGTCTACTCAACTATGCTGGCCCTAGGTTGCGCCCTTGCTTTGACTTTGGTACCTTATAGTGCTCGCCATAAGATTTGAAAGTAAAGCTCGGTCCGCTTTTGCAGTCTGCATATTCTTTTGTGAAATAATAGAACCAAACAAGAGGTGGGGTGCAACTGTAGGTCTGGGGTCTGGCGCAATTGCTTCCTTCAGTTCTCTATTTGGGTCTGGACTCTGCTCATAACCTTTAAGAGCCCATCCTGGTTAGCTAACCCATCCTGGTCAAAGAAGCTGACCAGCAAAACTCTCTGCGCCCCAGCGATCGAGCTATATGCCACCCAGACTTTCCAGAAGTCGCTCGCCACAGTGGCCTTGAATCCGAACATTGCCGTGACGCCCCAAAGCAACCCAATCCTCTTCCAGGTAAGGAACAAACCGCCCCAACCCCTGAAAAAGGGTATTCACCTCTTTGTACCCTCCCATTCAATGTCAGTCCCGCTGCAAGTAAAACTTGTGAGCTGGCAAATCTGGGCTCCTTCTCGTGTCTCTGCTGATTGGAACGTGACCTTAGCATGATTCATTCTCCAAAATGCATCCTACTCCATTGGAACATGAGCGGGCTTTGAGGGTCGGGCAAAGCTGTGAGGCAAGTTGGCTTAGAGGCTTTCCTTTCTGTGCTGCTATGTGTGGCGCGTTTTCCAAACCTTCAGATTATTAGAAAAATTACTGGGCGAACACACCTGTCAAAACGGAGTCGAAGTTGGTCGCAAAAAAGCTAAAAGTAGACTCGAAGAAAATCGATACTTGAGAAACCTGAACCCAGATCCAGCACATACACTAGAGACTGAACGCAAAAGCGCAGACAAAGGATTAGAAGTTAAACCTTTTCCTACGCAGGCCGAATGCTAATCCGCTTCATCAAGCAGCTCGAAGTTGTCAAACCTTGAACCCGAAAACTTGACACCTGCAGGCCGGGATGCTGATGCGCTTCATTGGAAACGGCAGCTCCTTCTCCGACCCGACGATCTTCAAGTATGCCTTCAGCGCCAGGGCGGTGTTGTCCCAGGACTCAAACGGGAAGAGCTCCCGCCTGAACACCCCCCTGAACCTCACAGAGTGCACATTCACCACGGCGCAGGGGAACTCGGGGGGCGATGGCATCTGCTTCGACTACGATTCCAGTCGGAGTGAGCACCAAGACTTGGGAACACTGCACCTTAGGAAACTTTCTTGCGGTACCGGATTACGGGATATGTGCCTTTGTGCGTTGTGCATTTTCACAGCGATGGAAGGCAGAATGTATTTCAGGGGTTGACGGCTTCTGCTGCGACTACGAATCCAGTCGGAGTGAGGGGCAAGACTTACGAACACCGCACCTGAAGAAACCTTTTGAGGTTCCGGATCATTGGGTCTGTGCCTTTTTACGTTACTTTGCGTTTCTGCATTTTCGCAGCTGCGCAATGTAATGTTCTAGGGCGTGACGGCAACTTTTTGACAAGGAATCCAGTCTGAGTGAGCACCAAGACTTCAAAACAGTTACCATAGCATTGCTTGTCTTGAGCTTCCGGATTCTCAGATCCATACCTTTGTGCGGTGAGCATTTTGTCCGCGGCGCACATGCAAATTTGGGGGTGACGGCAGCTGCTTCGGATAAGTGTCCGGTTAGAGTGAGCAACAAGACTTACAGGGTTTCGGGCTTGAAACACCCTAAGGTATCGAAGCCTGGTTGTACTCAGTGCTTCCTCGGCATGGTGCATCTTCTTGACGTGCAAGGGCCTTGTCAGAACTGACGGGTGCGCTTTGAATCAACGGTTCTGGACACAGTAAGCACTGAAGATCTTTCTTTCCAAGGGCCGATCGTTTTGCGGTCCTGCGCTTGCGAGATTGGAAGATCTGTGGGTGTGATGCATATGGGTGGGATCGAGCTTTCAGTAACATAGGAAAGCGCCCTGATGCCAAAGTACACTGGCTTTTAGATACGTGTTCAGGCAGAGGGACCACAGGAACCTCTGCAAGCCAGGTTCTTACTGCACTTCAGTTGACCTGAAGTGCTGTAAGAAAATCTGGCCGCCCAACCAAGTTCGGTATCCGTTTGCATAACACTCATTAGGTATCGCTTCGTTTGCATCGGGCACGACCGAACCCTTTTCTGATGACCCTGGGAACCCGTCGCTAACCCTTTTTGTTTGTGCAACAGACCTTGCCATCTTACAAGGCGACTACGGCTTCCCGTTCTACCGCTACATCCAATTCGATATCCTGTCTTGTGTCAATGGGACCGTGCCAGGTGAGCATCTAGAGTCCCAAAGTTTTTCGAACTTTTTCCGACGTTCGAATCCGTTCTTTTCAAGAGCGCAAAGTAGCGAAGCTCCAAGAAACCAACTTTGAGACTCTACTTTCACCAGAAGCCTGAAACGAAACCGGTTACAAAATCCGCAGGCAAAGGCTTCTCCGCTTTGATTTGAGTCCATGTAGCAAATGGGCAAATCGACATGAAATCAAACTGCAGCTGTTCTCAAGGTGTTTGTTGCTTTGTTAAACGCAATTCGTCGTTCCAAAGTCTGCCTGAGTGCCTTTTCTTCGAGGACCTGCGCCTTCGATGGCGAAGGATAAGTGCTTGTGGGCTCATGCAGATTTACGGCTGTCGACATCGCTACATAAGGATAGCCTGAGACTTCGCGTTTCCAATAAATCTTCAAGCCCAGCAGTAACTGTTTCAATGTGGATGTATCTCAAGCTAGAATCGATACTTCCTCACAGCGAAACCCTTCCAAACCGCGGGCCTTGTATTCGTTGCGTCTGCAGGCGTAGTATGCAAGCCCCAGGCGTTCATCGACAACTTTATCTACAACCAAATGGAGGCCGTCTTCATCACCTCGCACGACGTGTGGGTGGACGACAACGTGCACATCGGCGAGCCAATGAAGACGCGCCACCTGTACAGCAGCTCGCGCTACGACTTCCCCACGGGGATCGCACAGAAGGTGCGGAGACCCAAGGAACTTACAAATGTTTTGGAGATCATGACGACTACGTTCATAATCCTGGAGGCCGGAACTTATTCTGAGGGATGTCTGCTGTAGGGTTTCCAGTATTCTTGTCTTTTACACTCCTCTCGGGATTGCAGGCATTCGAGCTGAGTATTGGCATTTGACAAAAGGTTGGTTGTGGGGGCCAGCGTGCTCTCACGGACACGCTGTAGAGCTGTCTCAAAACGAGACCATAGTTACACGAAACAGTTTGAACACCGGAAAGGATTATTGGAGGGGCCCTGGGGCTTAATCAGCGGGTTCGTGCACTCGTCCTGCTATAAATTGTCTCCTTATCAAGTCGACGGTCTGTTGAACCCTTTTGATATATTCTGGACTTGTTCTTCTCGATTCAATCAACAATATGTCTTGTAAATACCAAGCTCTCGACCTTACCGAAATCCTAACCAAAGGTTCATTCACGCTCCGCATCCGCATCCAGTGTTACCCCCCAGCAGACCCCACACGTCCTGGGAGTTCTGTCTTCCTTATTGGTCACTGCGTTTCCATTAAAAATTTTATGTATTATTATTTATTGAAATTTATTTCCTGAAACTATGCTTTAACAAAAAATCTTATTTAGCACATTTTGGGAATTTGTTCCGACTACTAAGATACTCGATATGCTCAAATTATGAAAGAGAAACAATTGGCTGGTTCTAAAGGGATGTCCAATTTTTGTTTAAAAGTGGCTTTCTATTAGCTTGTTGGAATTATGGTCAATCTAATGCAGAAGATGAGAAACGGGAAATTATTCTTCACCGCGTCAACTTGGATGCTGACTTTCACACGTCTGCCATAGAAGCAGCACCTATGTCAATTAAATCATCAAGAGTTCTTGAGTCTGGGACCGCTTCTTGGTTCGGGACTCCGTGTTCAGCAGCGTTCTCTGCAGACCAGTAGAAGAATCTGAGGAGAAACTTAAAATGAGGCACGCCATGCAACTCTGGTAATTTAAGTGCTTCCTTGTGGCGAGTCAGGAAAGTCTGACTCCGAGCCGAGGTTTCAGATGCTTCACCTTTATCAAACTGCGCAACTCGCGAATTCGAGGACACTCACGAGCTGCCCGCGTTTCCCCCTTTTCCCAATCATTCAGCTACGGACAGCCTATCTCTCTGACACATTGGGGAGACGAACACATTGGGCCTCTACAACTCTAGGACTCTGGGCCTGACAATGACGTCACGTCTCTTGTGCGCGCGCGCAGGTGGACGTGTACTCCCAGGTGCGCGTCCTAACGAAGAACAGCCCCGTCGTCAGCTGGAGCGCCCTCCAGACCACATACCAGGTGAGCCACGTGGCGAGCGGTGATTCGCTCCTTTTGAGTCCGTAGACTTTGCGGAAGCGAGGGCGGTGGCAGTTCTTAGCAAAGCGTTTTTGGACGTGATTAGCACCCGAAGAACGATTCCGACCAAGTCTTGCCATTTTGGGTATGTCTTTTGATCCGGCTTTCAGGGCTTGAAGTGCGGAGTGGAGTAATCTTCGCGCCGTCTCATTTAGAGGCGGATTTCAATCCATCAGCCAGGAATTTGTGCGTCTAGCCCCGCGCGGTATCACAATCTCTTCAAAATATGCTCATACAGGGGTCTGCCCCGTTAGAAATCGTATTCGGTCCGCGTATGCTCCGGTTCCGCCCTCTTACGCAGGACATCGCCGGTGAGCCGTGCATGAACACTCTCGCAAATGCCTGAGATTTTACGCCAGTCCTTTCCCAAGTGCCCTCATCCCGCGCGCTTATGCGGAGGGCCAGCTGACAAACATCATGCACTAACACTACGCATATAGCCCTCCAAAACGCTGCCGGCTTATGCCCGCGCCACTTGCTTATGCAGGACAAACAGCATGGTGGGCCAGCTCGTCACCAACGTGCCAACATCATATTCAGACTTACTTGCCCCTTATGCTCCTTTTCCGCCCGCTTATGCAGGACATCACCGTGGGCCAGCTGCTCACCAATGTCCTGTCGACACGTAGCGCCCCTACGGACTCGTACCTCAAGATGTACCTGCGCCTGTCCGCTGACGTCGTCACGTCCGAGTTGTCGTGTCAGCAGGACTTCCTCAGCATGCTCTCGTCACTGGTAAGCTAAAAACTCGTACTTCTGAGTTCACGAGTTCCGACCGTTCCGGTCGTTCCGCTGACGCTTTCTACCGCTTTAGAGTGCAACTCCTTTACCATGGTCTCGTATCGAGTAAGCAAGAAACCTCTAGTGTTTTTATTGCACGACTTCTACCCGTTCCCGTTGTTCCGCTGACGCTTTCGACGCCGGTTTGAAAAGATTCTGCCGATGTGACTTCCTCAGCGGGCTCCTCTACAGCCCGACGAGCAATACCAAGAGCGATCACTTAAGAGTCTTCGTAGCCACTTTTAGTTACGTGCGTCCGTTCCGTTCGCTCTCGGCCTCGTTCCGCGAATGTCTCGCCCAGTCGCCAAGAGCTGCGATCTTGAAGATCCTCACCGTTTGACTCATCCGGAAAAGTTCCTCCGCCTTTCGAATGGGCGCTTGTAGTCAGCACGACGTCCTGACAAATGTTCCAAGCGTGGGAGAGCGCTCGTGCAGCTTCCAGACAAGCTCAAACGGAAAGAGCGCAGGCTTTTCCCCTCAATCTCTGAAACACGCTCCGATTCGCCAATGTGTCGACGGTTGGACCACAAATCTGCAACGAGATGCCGCGACTTTTTCGAACGGTTTCCTGCCAACGTCAGTTTGTCGTCTGCTTTTTTTTTAAACACGCAATCTCTTTGCTTTGCGGCCCCCTGGAGCCTTTCACCCCGGCGTTTCGTGGCTTCTTTTAATCCCCCGTCATAACCGACCGCCCCATGACTTTGATGAACAACGATACCGTCTTTTTCTCTCTTCACCCCTCCGATTCCTAGCTGTTTCCAGACCGAGGTCACGCCGTTATGACGTGACGCCCTCGCTCCTTACGCGCAGAGCTCACCCGTGCATCTTGTATCGCAGGGTTCCATTTACGCGCTGCTGATGCTCGTGTTCGGCAAGCCCGGGGAGCTGTTGAACGGCTGGCTGTACGCGCGCGCGAACCGGCCGACCCGGGAGGGCTCCGCCGGGTCGGTGGAGCGGGATCCGGAGCTCTAGACGGGAGCCCGGCGATTATTTTGCAGCTGAGGGGAAGTGGGGGGGGAGTATAATCTGCGTTTGCAAGTCGGGGATCGATCCCCGAGGGAGGTTTCGCTTTTAGCTCTGCTTGGTCAAGGGCCGGCGGTTAAACAGACTTCTCACCCTCTCTTTCCGGTAGAAGGGCCAGAAAACAGCTACCAATGTTGGTTAACGGCAGGAGTCCTCTGTGGGAGATGGCGCGAGAGGACAAGTTGCAGGTAGGGAGGATTGCTTGCAGTTGGCGGGAATGGCCGGCGGTAATTTTGCACAGTGGGGAGACGTACGGAAAAGCCGGTTAGGAAACCGAGCAGAAAAGTCACGAAAGCAGGGGGCGACTTGTTAGCGGGGCGACTTATTAGCGGAAACAGGACACGGAGGAAGGGAAAAGAAGAAGCGAAGTTTGGTTGTTGCATGCATAGGAGAGATTTAGAGTTGGTTCAGGCGCAGCACGTTGCGGCCGACGTGCTCCGCTTGGTGATAGTTTCTGGCAAGCAAGACCATTATAAGTCAGAATATATATATACCTTGTATGTTAACTAGAACCTGTACGTATTTATTTATTGGGCCGTTTGCCGGCGAAGCGACCGCTTTTTGGAGCTACAGTTGGGAGAGCAGCCTGGGAGGCCGTTGCTTTAGTATGCGGACGAAGATCTAGACGAGGCGCGTTGGATACTTCGTCGTAAATTGCTGATCTACAAATTCAGCTAGCTAGACTTGCCAAATCAAAACTTTTATTATTGGTTTAGAGGCTTGTGCAAGTACTGAGTTGTGGACACTGGAAGCAGGATCATCAACCCCTCCAGAGTCAATTGCACAACTTGAAGGATCAAGCTAAGAAGCAATAATACATAGGCCTTCGGCCTATATTTTAAAGTCGATTCATTCATCCTTTCTTATTAATTCGAAAACCGTCATCGAAAGGTTGCGTTTTTACAAGGATCGACGGGCTAGCTTTCATCCATATAAGCGACTTGCATGATCTGCGAGTCCACTCAAGCTAGCCACGATGAGCCGTCATGAAGGTCGTTTCCTGGCAAGTTGTTCCCGCAATCATTGATCTTTGATGGCGCTGCCAGCCACTTATGATGCAGCCTATCAAGACATGTATGTGATTCAGTCCTCTCTAGACGTCCGTACGTCTTGCCTTACAGTCTTTCATGCATGACATGGTCCGATCCAGATTGAGTCACTCCGACCACTTGTTGCGATCTGCGCTAAGCTAGCTCGCACAGCGCCAATCACAGGGCGGGTTGGCTGCGAACCGGAGCCACGAACCGGATCGGCTCCGGATTGGCTCCGGTTCCTGCCCTGAACAGGCGAAGCGCACAATTCTGAGATGGCCGAAACGCTGTCACAGCCGTCCGATCTTCACCTAATGAAGCCAGTCTGAAAGTGCATTTGGGCGTTAGGTGTTAGCGACCAGGACCAGACTCGTAAGCTTGACCCCCGCTCTTGGGCTGGAAAGAGCAGATCGGAGCCGTCAATCTGTTGACGTTGACAAGATGGACGATAGTGATAGCCTCGCCGCTTGTCCCTCAGCCATTTGGAAATTGTGCGTTCCGCCTGTGAAGCACATTCCGCTTTGTGCGAACCGGACCCAGCGCTCCGGTTCGCCAGCAAACCGGCTCCGGTTCGCACAAACCGCGCCCTTCCGAAGTCCGGTTCGCGCGATCCGGAACCTTGCTGCACCCGGTTAGTGCGAACCGGCTGCAAACCGGAGCGGGTTCGAGCAAACCGGGCTCGAACCTGCCTCTGCTGGGTTCAAGCAGGGACAAGTAGCTACAAATACAGTAAGGACGTCAATTGGAGACCCATCCAGAAACGGGGAAGTAAACATTGCAGTTCCAAGTCAAACCGAGTCAGTTCGGGGAGCCAATGAGATCAAAGGTTTCCTTAAATTGCGTTGCTGTTCTTGAATAAGTCCAGATGCGGCGTCCTCGTCCAGGTCTATGTCACGTCCGTTGAGCTCAGGCTAGCTAATCTCGGATGCTTATTGCTAATTAGGCTACCTTGCCCTTTCTAAGGTGACCTCCAGCTAAGCTGTACTTCTTTGTGGAACTTGCAGGCGGAGGTGCAACAGAGTCGGCCTCCAGATTGAGGCCGAAAGGAAGTCTGCGGCTGCAAGAAAAAAGAATGAGGGGGTCACTTAAGGGACCAGGATAGGTGATAATGAGAACAGAACAGACGCAAACGCAAACGCAACCGCACACTGCTGCTCATAGTTCTTGAATTGTGTCGACGTAGAGAATTGCGGCTTCGACATAGAACAGGTCTTTGGCAAGAGAGTAGACTGTTGAACGAAAATTGACAAAGCAGAGACGAAGACGAACCAGGCTTCATGCGCCGCTCCGAAACTAGGCACGAATTGAACGAATTAAACGACTTTGTTGTGTTGAATTTGAACAGGTGTCGACTATAAAAGATCACTGAGTGACGATGTATCAGAAGCACGCTTACTTTCATTCGACTCAAACAATCGTGATGACAGACCGGAACAATCTTCATGGGCACCTTTCAGATATGCATGCTTTCCTTGCGATACCAGTCATAACGGCACTGAAGTCCGTTCTCTGTTCGAAGAACGCGAAGCGTACTAATGGTAACTAGCTAATCGGTACCTAAACCGTAACGAGAACTTACTCACCAGTCACGCAAAGCCACGTGGCACTATGACGCATTAGCATCGCACGCCGTATCTCCTCCCATTTCACGTCCTCGTACACGCGCTCCGTCTCCAGTACTACGGCGCCACCTAAGCGCATTAAGCCTTTACGGTGCGCATCTTAGCGTACGCCACCGAGAGACATTGAGAAGCTGGTGTTTCCTAAAACTGCAGAGTTTCAGTGGATAAGATGAAGAACCGCTGAGAAGCTTTGATGGGTTATCGAGGTGAATTTTGCCGTTCCTACTGAAGTTTACGGTACCCTTTTTGAACGACGCGCACAGAGTTCCATTCAGTAAGATGGAGGCCGTGCAAGCGGGATGCACTCCTCGCATGCTCCCTCAAAGAATGCTAGGGCACCTTTCAGGTCGAAGAGATGTACGAAGGAATTGTCGGATAAGCAAAGAATCTTCAATTATCAACCCGCGAGTCGAAAGTGGCTGCATGGGCTTCAGTTTCAAGGGCTATTATGAAAGATAAGCTCTTGTGAGTATCGAGGAAGAGACGGACTCGGATCAACGTTGCAGTCTGATGCAACCGTGTTTCTAATCCTGCCCTTCTAAACCCTCGTCAGTCCCGCTGACGACCTTTATAGGCAGATCAGCTGTTGTTCCCTTCATCGTTTGCCATATCAGCAGATCTCGGGCTCCCAAGCAGGAGCTCGACCGGAAGCCTCATATTGTCTTCGTGCTCAAGGTTGGAACCTGTTGCAATCCATATGACTGATGAAGCGTCCCCTTATGCTTTCCCTTGAAGGAGATGCTGAAAAGCGGGATCCTTCACCTCTGCGGAGAGGACACCACGGGCTGGAACGAGCAGTTCACCATGCTTACGTCATACGAGCAGCAAGCCGCTGAGGCGGCCGCGGCCAGCTTGACACCGGGGGACATGGGGCTCGAGCAAACCAAGCTGCGCATTCGCGAAGACTTCCGCTATGTGCTGACTGCAAGAAGAAGGTAAGGCTTATATGAAGGAAGCAAGGGTTAGGCAGTCGGGCGTCTTTGAAATTGAATATGTGAACGGTCTCCGGTCTTCAATCATTGTGTCCCCGTTCTGCCGCTTGAGTTTTTTTGGAGATCGTGTCCACAGAAAACGGAAGATACTCTGGTTCGTTTCCAGAAGGCGACAATAGGTCGCTCGTACGATATTCTTACCTGTAAGGACTGGTAACTGATTCGAAGGACCCGCAAGCGTGATCATAACGCTTGTGATCCAGGTTTGTGGCAAAAGAGTTGCATGAGGACAACAGCGTGTATCCGATTTCAATGTCCCGTTTTGACAGATTGCTCACACTTCTCACTCTGCTCTCCTCTGCAGCAATAACGGGAAAACTTGAGTTCGAACGCAGAAACAGGTAAGCTAGCTGAGTCTCTTACAGCATTGGGCGCTTCCCTGTAGTAACTCGGGCAGCCATCGGAGCTTTTATGTGCCCATCTGCTTCAGCGAAAGCTCTCTCCGTGCTTCGCGCGATAGGGAGTGTGCACACTTCCGTTTAGCTTGGCAATTCGCATCCCAGATTCAGACTGGCGCCTCTTGTTCGTAAGCATCAATGGTGCAACGCGCCCTTCTCCTTTAGGTCACTTACCATGAACGGCCGCGGTTCTGACGGAATTCTGTTGTTTTTGTTTGGTGCAGGTAGTCGCAGCCTAGGTAGTCAGCCCGAAGTCGTCCTAGTTTCAAGGCATCAAAATCAGCTGTACACTGCAAGGGTGTCCCCGGACTCATTTTGCTGTTCAATACAAGTCCGGTGAGCACGATTCGGACTGTGGCAATGAACGACACTTTTTGTAAGTGGGCTCGTTGCCCTTTTTAATCAGCTGGTCGACAACACGCACTCCAAGTCGCTGGACGTCTACGCAAAGTCGTTTGTCCCAACGATTGCCACGTGCACCGAGCTTGTGTGAAGTCAAAAGAGTGCTTCCGGGATCTCCCTGAAAGTCATATCCTGTCGTAACCCGCAGTCAACGTCAGATCCGCGTGCTTTGCGGTGGACTTCGGAGTTTGTGCCGGCAGGCTTGGGACTGCCCTGGGTCTTACAAACCGTCTTGGAGTTTTCCGACAACTACTAACCGAAGAGATAGCCGCCTTTACTGACGTCTTTCAGAATGTTGGGTTGTGTGACCTTTGCGAGATCGATGATCCGAATTCTTGTAAACGAAATGAGAAAGGGTGAGCTATCGCTGTATCAAAACTTTCAACATAGTCTCCATTTCTTTCAGTTTCCAGTTCTTCTCTGCTTTCACCGTTGGTTCGACGCGTGCGGAAGTCCGAATATGGTCGCAAAGGCAGCAAAGAGTACGCGGCCCAGGCAGACTAAGGGGTTTCTATTTCATTAGCGGGTCCCGTACTTCGACGCTTGGCAATAGTTCAGGCGCCGCAACCCGAGTATTGAAGCCGTTAGTTCTTGAGCTATAGTCCTCCCTAGTCTTTACAGTACGTTGTTCCGGAATGCGCTCCGTTTCCGCTCCGGTTCGCCAGCCAGAGAGGTTCTGGTGGCCAGAGAACCGGAGCGGAATTCCTTTCCGGTTTGCACAAATTGAGGCCTGAGACCGGATCCGGTTAGGGCCAGGTTCGCGCCAAACCCGTTCCGGTTCGTTGGACCGGTTTGCTCAAACCGGACCCGCGAACCGGCTCCGGTTCCTCCGCCACGTTTCCGGACCTGGCAGGGGGCCCGGTTCGGGTCCGGTTCGCGTGAAACCGGCCTCGAACCGGGGGCGAACCGGAGCCAAACCGGCTCCGGTTTGCAGCCAACCCGCCCTGTGCAACGTCTACATGCGATTTACTGACTACTTTTAATGACGATGTGCTGTAGAGCGCAAAAGGATTGCTCATAGTTCAATCGGACATGATGACCGTACACCTAAATTAAGAGAAGTCTTTTAGGGGAAGCTCGTCACACACGGGCATTGAGTTCATGGCAAGGATTGTCGGAGTCATGACAGTCAGTGGCCGTCCAGCTACTCTCAATTCTGAATCAATTCCCGACGGTTGCAGCTGCTGGCAAGTCTGCAAGGTGACTTTTCGTTCATATGCATATGGAGTGCATGCAATTGTACCTTGGTCATGCACAAACTTTGGCTAAATCTATGAGAGATTTATTTGGAGACAAGTAATTGAGTTATTGACAGTCCAAACACCTATAGATACAGGAATGGAGAGCCTGTAGAAATTCGCGACTAAAATTGTTTTGGTCAGCTCAGGGCACTCAGTCGGTTTTTCAAAAAGGGACAGAAGCATGTCGGCATTCCTCTACAATTACAATGTCAACGCAGTCAATGGAGGCGGTATGGCTGGCACAGTCTTATTCAGAAAGGTCGACCAACTCTACCAGTGCGAGACCTATCAGAATCCCTAAGTGATTTGGACCTCGAGGCACGCTTGCAACCACGTGCCAGGTTCCTGTTCTCCACGTGGCGTGCCTCCACTCGTTGGCTCATGTACCCAGCTCTTTCCAGCGCGAAGAAATCGGTGTTGCACTGTTTGAATGTCTTGAGCCAGTTCGCTAAAACTAGGGGGACTTGCGGCCCAGTTTGGAGCCAACTTGTCATCATTTGGAGGAAGCTGTGAATCAGGAGGCTGGAATGGCCCTATTGTTCATGCTTGACGAGGGAAAAAGGTTAAGCCTAACGCTCGTTCGGCAACAGCCGTCATTTTGACGCTGCGGGTCTGACCTTGGAGCGCATTTGCTCCAGCCCTGAAGGCTCCATTTGGGAGCGCACTGGCGTATTCGTTTTGGTTTGATTGAGTTCTCTCGTCCCTTCAAGACTCTGCGAGCAGAGCCCACCATTCATCCTCCCCGAAGAACCCCTTGCCGACACGTGGCAGCTCGGGACACAAGCCGAAGTCCCCCCCGTTCTGCCCGCTCTGCAGCGACGAGTCGGAGCTCTGCCACCTATACGAACCGGTGCAAGCAACCGGTTCGCAGGACAGCGAAGAAACACCGCCCGGGAACTCCGCCCCGGTTAGTCCGCCAGCATCTGTGTTACCCTCCTGAGGTAACTCCCCCCAGACGATCCCCCCGGATGCTTCATGCCATCCCGTTACTTCGTGATTCAACGGAACTCCCCCGTCCCTCGGCAGTGTTGTCTCCACCTGTGCCACCCCCCCGAAACGGATCCGCTTAGCTGGGGCCGCTGTTGCCACGCCCCGGATCTCCTCCCCCGACCGGTTATCAACTAACAGCACGGCCTCGGTTCCGCCCAGGGCGCTAGCCCCGGGCGGAGGTCCTCCGCTCCCCTTGGTTATGCTCCCGGCCTCCGACGACGACCGCCGCAAACCGGTCGCGGAAGGCTTCCCCGGTTCTTTCCCCCGGGCGCGGATGCTTTTCCCGGGGGATCCTTCAGTTGCGAGGGAGTGCAGGAACGTCAGGGCGCACCGCATCTCGCTGTGCTGCTCCTGGAGACGGGCCAGCTGCGGGGGGGTCAATACCAGGGACAGCCCATCCCCCTGCTGCGCGAATTCCATCTGCTGCGCCGCAATGAGCCCCTGGATATGCTCGGTTACCAGTTCGGTTAGGCTCAGGTCGGGGGCGGTGACCCCAACCGTCTGTGTTTGGGAGGGGGGGTGATAATCTATGCTGACCGAGACCCCCCCCGGGAGCAAACCGCTGCCTTTCCGCCTCGCCCCACTCTCCTCTAGATTAACATTCTGTGCGAGGACCTGACCGGTACTCTGCCCCGAGGCCCTTTTCCGCTTCCGCTCAGTCGCGCCCCACTCCGCACAGCCCTTGATTTCTGACGTCACGCCTGGGACGCACGCTGACGTCATCCCAGGCACGTACGCCGGCGCAGCCCCCGTTTCGTAGCAGCTTACCAGCCCAGCTAGCTGGAATTTGTAGGGAGAGGTCTCGATGAACCGCGTTCTGTCAAAAGGGGTGTCCATCGCCCAGCTTCCAAGGGGCCTGTCTGGTACTAAAGTTTGTTGGGGGGACTCGAGGGAGTGACCCACAACCCGTTTCGCCCCCCGTGTTTTGCGCGGGCGGCTGAGACTCTCCTGGTGAGGCCGGCAAACTTGCAGGGCGTCCAAAGGGTCGAGTGACCTTAGGAAACTGGGAGTCGTAGCTGGTCGGCCCTTGTGGCGGTTCGCGGCTCAGGTTTGCCTCGGGTTTGGAGCTTGGGACCGGGTTTGCGCTTTGGACTTCACTGGGGCCCAGTGGCGGTCGCCTGGAGGGTTACTTGAAACCTGAAGTGCTCATTAAGTTTGAAGGTTTAGGGACGACATAATGGGTCCAGAATGGGATTAAGCTGTGCTTGAGGGTAACCCCTTCTAACGTCAAGGTGCAAGTTGTGGGCTCTTTGGACGTGGGAGTTGTTGAGGCAGTCATGAATGGGAAAAGTCGCCCGTTTTTCCGCCCGCTTCACACTCTGGTTGGCCCCACTTGCGCTTGCCCCCCCCAGTGAACCCGCTACGTGCTGTGTAGCGCACAGCGTCTCGTGCTTCTGCTGTAAGCCTGCAAGGACGAAGACAAAGGGTCTGCCAAATTGCATTTAGTAACGGGTGTCCTCTGCTAACAACTCGTGTGGCTCGTCGTTGGATAAAGAAGTGGGTCAAAATAGTGAAGGTCTAACAGAACAAGAAGTTTGTATGATAGACCCTTTAATCAGAAGGTCCGGAGGCCCCTCTTATCAGTGAGTTGCACAACTGGACATGCTCTCACTTCTTATAGGAATGAAGAGATTGTTCAAGTCAGAGACAGTAACAAGGAAAGAAAAGATCTCTCAAGGATGAGTACAAGCAAGGACATTTGGAGACAAGCCACAGAAAGCTGATTGGGGTGGAGGAGAAGGGAAGATAAAATAAAGAGAAAACCCCTTATCACCGTGCATGCTTACTTCACCTACTAACAGTCCTGATTGAGCATGACTCATTCTTTAGCGTCTGACAAGGCTTTCCGATCAAGAACAGCTTGTTCATCTGCGTTCAGAATCAGGTACCAGCATATTTATCCTAATGAAGCTGAAGTCCTTAACTGAGTTCCCAGCTGAACCCACCATTTTCCAGCTGACTCTCGATTCAAAATACTGGTTTTAAGGCTGGAGATCTCCCTGATTGATTGTGGGCAGAGCTGCACTAGCTGCCTATACAAACAAAGACGCCTTCCAAACCCATTCAGTTCATGCACCTTCTTGCCTCTCCTTTCCACAAGACATGTAGACAAAGGTCTGGCACATTGTTACAGGTCTAAACTAGACAAGCACACTAGCCCCAATGCTCTTCGTGTCTAGGGCAGGCTTCTGGACAAACAGAAACAAAAACTCGAAAGCAATGCAGGGCCTAAACATGATCTAACTTTTCACTATACTAGAGGGTTGATTTCTAGGCTTGACCAGTTCCTGACAAGCTCCTCTTCTTTGCCTACTCATCAGATCCCAACCTGAGAGCCTACATTCCATACAAAATGAGCAGCATTGCAGGAGCAGACGAATATTAGAGCTTTGAATGTCGGGCTGCTGACAGTCTACATCAGCACTCAGCACTCAGCTTACAAAATCACTCAACAGTTTCGTAGACTTCATGGATAAGAAAGGTTTTGGCAGCCCTGGGATGTCATAGCGCACATTGCAAAGAGCAATCCCCGAGAGACATACCCAAGAAAGCACCATAAACCCAGAATAGTCACGAGCATGTCTCACCTTCTCCTCGATTGTGAGATCAGTGCGGCACCGGCGCTCCCTCTAAACACAAGGACCGTTGGAGATAGAAGAAAGATGGGCTACACAATAATGGCAGTCATGGCCGCTCGGAGAACCAGCTGACGTGGGAAAAGTTCAGGAAAGATGCTCCGGAAATTCTTTTTTCGCCAAAGCATCTCAGAATGCGGCTCAAAGTCTTCCCCGAAATGCTCTCAGTGCTGGAAGGAGAACCCGCCAGGCGTGCCTCCCGTGAAGGTCCACTTGCGCATCTGCTCATTTGAACTGCTCAATGATGTAGACATTTGCTTCCTTCCAAAGATGTGATCTCGATGTGGTGTTTTACATGGACTTTGGCAGACGTTATGAAAGTACGTCATTTTAAGTACCTGTAGGCTGTCTCAGCAAGGATGTAGGTGAGTGCAAGGCCATACAGCAGTTGTACGGTATACCGAGATCAATTCACGATTCGCAGCACCTGTTGCGTCAGCCAAAATCGTCGAAGCTTCAAAGTTTACAGCCTGCAGCTTGTACGGACGGCATCAATGATCACACTGGCACAGGCTCAGCCAATCAGTCTGAGGCTCTGCCAATCACAGTCAGCGGATTCCACGCCTGCGGCCTGCCGCCCTGCCGTTTCGCCGGGGCATCTACCGAGCTGTTAACGTTGGTCAGTCCGCATATAAATTACGTCACTTTATGGGTCAGGACAACCAGCAGAGGGTTGCTAGCTTTCAATATCACTGATCAGAGAGAGTTAATTAGGAGTCAGGACTCAAGATTAAATACCTACATGATTCAGACCTTGTCTCATGACTCAAGAGCCACCCATGCCAATGCCAAGGGCTCCGTCCTACGGGACTAAAAAATTAATTGAGCTCATCCATGATCTCACCATACACTCGCCTTATTGGCCGGCGGTGAACGCGGGATTTGGAGATCGTTGACCTGCGGCAGTGAATGACTGATCTGAGTCCGTCATGATTTATCGTCCTCGCATTCGCAAGTGCGCTCAATCTCATGAGTCATGCTTCCTCTCTTTGAGCAAATCACAGGCAGTGCCGCCACCGAGGGTCCAGGGCCCAGGCCCCAGGCCCCAGGGATTCGGCAAAACTGCAAAAGTGGGCCGATCTTGGTTGCGTGCTCGATCGATGTGACATCATACTTCAACCTAGTAATTTCACAGGATAGGTATTATATGCACATATGAATCGATACGGTTTGGTCCCACTCGATCATGCAGAATGCCGCATGCCCAAAAATAATCCATTAATTGATTGGGCCGCATGTCGCTTATCTAGAGGGTGGCAGTCGCTTGAAGCTTCATATTAAACCTGATGCAACGTCATTTAATCGTTACCTCAAATTTCAGAACATCGAACCGCCAGAGTGATTAGATGACCATATCGGACCGCCGAACGAGGCTCCTGAGTCCTTTAACTGTACCTAGTTTATAAGTGGTATGAACATATATTTTACAATATATTGATTCGCAGCACGCTGATAAGTTCTCTCCAGAGTCCATATATGTATTCCATGATTCCATTTCTCTTTTTCTCTCTTTCTCCCCTTTTATCTCTTTTTTCTCCTTTAATATCTCTTGGCTGTGAGTGGGACCCCACCTGTGATGTCAATTTGATATCCGGTAAAGGCAGGTGGGCCGTGACCTGTATTGCTCGCCAGAAATACCTAGGTTGACGTAACGCAAGTGCCCGGGCCCCGGAACCCGACTCGGGGACTCCGGCCGACGGGTATGAACACACATGTCGCCACTCGGCCAGTGTCGCATGGCGATAGATCATAGCAGTCGGACGGGACGGCCCGGGGCCACGGTTGCGTGACAGGTCACAGCAGGGCCCAGGGTTGCTTTGAATTAATTTCATTCGTTTGCACAAGGTGCTCTCGGATAGAATTCCATTAATTCACATGAGTGACGTCTTCGGTATGATTGTCCTTCATTGACACCGGTAAGATCAGTAAGACACAGTCCTGACTCCTCACAGTATCTCAGCTCAGCCACTCACAGTCCTCGCCTGCTCAAATGTTTGTCACGCCAGATTGGCTCCTTGCCATAGCGTGTCCTGAGCGCGCGCGTGCGCGTATCGCGCCGCCGCCACAGGCTCATAGCCTATGCACGGCCATAGCCTATTCATGTTGGACCCTTCGTTTATTGGGGTCCATGCATTTTGGCCCCTTTGCATTATTCGTCTATTTAATGC
>DF237221.1:0-60645 GCA_000708835.1 Klebsormidium nitens
GTCCAACCGTCACAGGTTGCCTCTAGAAGTAGATCTCGGCGTATACGCCTCGATTTGCTTGCGGTAGTCCTATGCTCTTTTGGGGATCTGTAGGAGCATAGGATGAGAACCATCGACACAACCCCTATCCGTACCGGTAAAACGGTCGGATCGTATAATAACACCATCTCCCTTTGACTCGAACCGAGTGAACTCCGTATTCATGAAAGGATTGCATTGAAAAGGACCACCTCTCTCGGAGCAGGAGGTTTGCTTGTAGTGCTCAATTCGCTGTTGTAGAAAACAAGGCTGGTCGGGAAGAGGCTGTGACGGTGTAAGATCAGGCACTTGTTTCCTCTCTTTGCAGTCTTCACCAGTTGACTGGAGTTGGAGGCATCCAAAATGGGTTCCATTGAGGCGGTCCAGTTTAAAAGAGCTAAGGTGAAAGCAGAGGTTGAGGCTCTTTCACAGGAGATCGAGAGAGCAAAGAAAAAGCTCGAGAATGCAGAGAACGCTGGCAATGCAGAAGCTGTGCATCGGTGGGGTACAGAGCTACAGCAGCTGCGAGAAAAGGAGAACGAGCTGCGCAAGAAGGAGAACAAGCTGCTGGACAAGGAAGCTCGGTTGGAGTCTGCAGGTGTGTCTCCCTACCTCTGGAGCATGTTGACTATCTTGTGCAGTGGCTTCAGAGGAACTGTGCAAAATAGCAAGCAGGTGAGTGCACCTGCTCAGAGTGTACATCCTCTGAATCATCACACGGAGGAGCAGCTCCAGCCAGCAGGTAGGATGTGCCACTTGCTTTCCTTTTTGAGAGTCAAAGGCAACGCAGAAGAATTGATCCAATAGAACAACAGGCTGCCAAGTTCTCACGGCAGTCAGACCTGTGTATTTCTTATCGCGCATGCCTGCTATGCGGCAGAGTGCTGGAGATTTCTAGTTCATGGTAGCTCAGTGATTCACACCACCCCTCCAGTGTGTTGGTGCTTGTTTGGAGTATGTCCCTCTGCTTCCCGGGTTGTTTCAACTGTCAGGCCAGGATGACTTCACATTTTCCCTGAGCTGAGTGTCCGTTATGTGAGGGGCGTGGCAGGAGCATAGATCATTCAGGTTGTCAAATTACTTCCCTCTCGAGCTTGATGTCTGCCAGCATTTTGCAAAGGTTATGGTTATGTACACGCTGAAGGTCTTTTCAGGCTGGAACAAAACATAGTCAATGTAGGATCATTCTCGAGCTTGACGTTGTGTGAGCATCTTCCAGTGCTTTATTTTGGTGCAATATTAATATCGTACCTTTCTGTCATTTAACAGTTGAGCACACACCCCTAACTGCAGAGAAAGCAGCTGAAGTTGGCATTCGTATGGCTGGTTCCTGCTTAGCACATCGTCGCATGCTTCAGCTTCTTCCTGCAATATAACAAAATTGGCGCAACATCGCTGGTCGCAAAATGAGCAGCACAGGAAGTTTGTCGAGTGTTTAGACAAATTGCACTCTTCAGTAGAAACCTGCACGTTTGAGCAGGTTGTTGCGGCTCAGTCAGCTTGGACATTTGCCTCAACATCAGCACCTGTGAAGTGGCAAGCATGCATCTTCTTTTCTGCCACTCATCCAGTCTCTTCAGCAAAGGTTGCTTGCGTCGGTGCAGAAAACAAAAGTTTAGGCAGAGTTCCCGCTGATGCTTTTATCTTACCCTCGGCAAGTGCTCTGCTTTGAATGGCAGCGGTTTTTCGCGCAAGGAAGTGACTCAGCTGTTGTAAATTCCCTACAGGCATCCTGCTCAGAGGCAGAGTTTGCTGGTCAACTAGAACTCCAGGATCATCATTTTGAGGGTTGAGCATGTGAGGGTTGAACATGTGTTAGAAAGAGTATGCTGGTTGGCTAGTTGTTGAGGAACTCTCGGTCCTGTCATTTGCAGGGCCAACTTCTGGCGGCAGCAATAAGGGAAGCAACATTGACATCTGTGCACGGCTTCTGGGCAAAGTCAACCAGTGGGACGAAGAGGGAGCGCTTAAGCTGTCAGCTGCGGAGTTTGGAGAGAAGCTGCTAGCGAGTTCTGGCCCCCTTCCTGCATCGCCACAATTGTACGACCTCATGAAGGATGAAGATGAGCGTTTGGGCGACATGCTCAAGCTCGAAGGCGATTGCCACCTTGTCCGGAACATTTCCGGTCTGCTGGATAAGGCCGAACCCACTGCAGGCAAGTTCTGTGCTGTCCTGGTCTCACTTTATATCGTCTCTGGTTGTTCTAAAATTGCGCGGCTAGCAAGTCGGAAGCTGAGGTGTTCACTACCTGAGCTGCAACATCCTGAGCTTTACGGGTCCTACAAAGAAGCTTGTGCTGCATGAGTTTTTGAAGCATTCTATCATCGCCTGCTGAGCGTTTGTTGGGCTGCTGCCTTGCCTGCTCCAGGGCAGAAAGAGAAAGCAACCTCGTTCAATGTGATGCGGTTTCTGAGCGTGCTTCGGCGTTTGGCGGAGTATGCTCCAGACACATCTGAAACTCCGATTAGAACCTTTCTGGGACCGAGCTGAGAGACGCGTGTCCCGATCAGTCACGCAGGTATGTTTGATCATTTTTAAAATTATGGTTTCACGATCTTGGCAGGGTTGTTCATGCGATTGTATGCCTACAGGATTTGTTGAGGAGGACACCAAGCTCTAGAGGTTTAGGTTGCTTTGAAGGAGTATTGATCTGGTCTGTCTGATTTTGTTACCTTTTGGGTTGCTTTGAAGGAGTATTGTTCTGGTCTGCCAGATTCAAATGTGTCCGATTATGTTACCTGTTTCTCAAAAGTGAGTGGTTAGTGTTGGCTGACAGATTGCCTGCTGCGCATGCAGTCGCAAGGGACACCCGTGCGACCAGACACTCATCTCGTCGCGGAGAAGCTGTCCCTGTTTTTCGGGGAGGACAAGGTAGAGGACGACGAGCTCAAAGACGTCTGGGACGACCATGTGAGGAAACTCAAAGGCGGCCTGAACCATGTCGCGTATGGCAGGGTGCCTTTTGTCCCGGTGTATGCTGCTGCGGGCAACCTCCTACAGTTCGGAAGGCTGTGTTCGGACGGGCAGGTTGGTATCAGTCTCAAGCCGTCAGGCCTCTCTTTTCAACTCATGCCAGCGGGACATTCCATCTTCTTCACTGGTCTTAATGTTAATCCTGCGGACCATCAAGGGAGTGCGTAAAACCGCCTTCAATTTTCGTACTGCCCACCTTGTCTGGATTGTCTAGATTACATGAGCAGGAACTCTATGTCAGGTTGGCCTCACCAGGAGAAAGGATACTGTTCTTCATTCCTTCTTGAGAGACTGTCTTTCTGCATCCGTCAACAGAGGGGTCTTCTCTCAATAACACTTTTCAAAAGGCACACGTTTCAAAAAGCAGGAAGAACAGTCAGTCTTCATTCAAAGTTTGCAACGAATAACCCCCTAAGACCTTCTGTTCACAGTGTGTTATCAATCACAGGTAGAGCGCGCTGGTCGGGTGTACGACTGGACTCCCAAAGAGACCGCATCGCGATCGTGACTGCTCTGGTCAATGTGTACAAGCTGTTTGCCGCCCTCATCAAATTGGCCCCGAAAGAACATGAGCGCTTTTCCATCTTCGAAAGCATCCCCCGACCGAATGGAACGACAATCCTGATCTGCCCTGCGACTGTTGAGAAAACGATTACGAACAGCGAGGCCTTTTTTGAGAGCATCGGCAACGACTGCGAGACGGTCAAGGTGAGGTGTTTGGCTGACAAGCTGTCAGCCAATATGCAGAGCCAATGAGCATTTAAATCTCGATCTCAATCTTTACAATTTCTGGACTGTATCGGCTCAACTGACCTGTGCACAATTTGCAAATCAACAGTCTGGAAGATCGGTAGGACCGCCCTGCCGGGGCCTTGTCTTTTGGAACCTTTCAGGCATGCTGAAGGCCCATGGTAAAATTGCAAATGAGGGGTGTCATATGCTGCTGACACAAGTCGGCCAGTATTATATGTTAACATATATTCTTTAAGTTGTTTTCGTGCTTTATTGAGCTTTCATGCCTCAGCGAGCTGCATGTCCGAGTCAAGGAGTTTGTGAAATAGCACAAAGGCTTGTATGATCGAGCAGGAAACGAAGAGCACTGACCAGTGCCTTCTCCTCTGGATCCTAGCAGGCGGCCTACGAGCTCACGGATGGACATGCGCACGCAGTCTCGCATCAGAGTATCGGGAACGTCAAGGGTAGAAAACGGTCCAGCACTGACAACCCGCTGTTGACATACAAGGTAATTTTGGACTTGGAGCAGTGTTCCTGCAAGATTGCTTGATGGTTCAGAGCTTTGTTCAGGGTGTCCTGATTTTGTATGTTGCGGTGTCTATCATGCTTATTTGGATGACCTTCCATGAAGAATTTTGAAGGGGCCATCCAGGAAAGTCTCGTTGACCTTTGCACTTAGCCCCTGGCAGTGAGCTTCTTCGCTGTGGCTACCACTGTTTTTGGAGCACTGCCTGTCCCTCTGTGCAGGTCACTCTCAGTCGTCTGGGTTATGGCATCAAGGACGTCAATGAGCTGAGCGAAAGCGACCTCAAAAAAGCTGTCCGTGCCATCCTGGAGGTCTGCCGACTGTTTGCTACTGCGAAGCTCGGCCACTGCGATTTCCGGATTTCCAACGTTCTTTGGGACCCGGAACCCTTCGTCATAGACTTCGAGGCTGCGCACAAGCTCCCATGGAAGGTAGGCTTATCTCAAATCGTTCGTTCTGCTGAAGACGTTTGGTGGATCTCTGCTCGCTGTTTGCTTGCTTCTTGCTTGCTTCTTGCCCTCATCTCTTTTCTGCTGAAAAGGTCTGGCTTTGTTGTGAAGTACTTGCACTTTTTGAGCTGGCCACTTTGTGAGCTTACCACGAAAGACCTCTGAAAGCCCCAGATTGGAGCGCGGAGTGCGCACTCACCTTTAAAAGATTGTGGGTCTAAGTTGAGAGTCTCCATCGTGGAGTCTTTGTCTACGCAAATATGCAGTAACCCCCGCTGCTGTCGCAGGTGCCAAACGGGTTCCAGCACTTCACGGATTGGGACGCCGGGACGCTGTCGAGATCAGGGCAGTACACAGCCAAGAGCGACGTCTACCAAGTAGGCATAATCATGGAAAAGTACAAGGACTTGTCGGCAGAGGGCAGGAGATTTGCAGCCACTCTTAAAAGCAAAAAGGTAGAGGCAGAAGTTGCTTTGAAAGACCCCTACTTTGCTTGAAAGTACAAAGCCGCTTCTCATTTAAAGTCGTAGGATGGGCGCTGGCAAAGCACGCACAAATCGGCAGCAGATTGGGATGCACACCTGTGGTTGTCAGACCTTTGTGTCTTTAGGAAAGTTTTTGATGATAATTCTTGTCGTACATATGATAGAGAGGAAACAACATTCTCGGTTTCTCAAATTCGCGATCTTGTCTCATCACGTTGCAGCCGTCTGAGGGTCGCTCCTTCAAATATGCGTTTGCGCTCTAAAATGGATTGGCATGGTCGCATGCAGTTAATCTGCACCAAACGTTCTATACATTGAAGTTCATAAGTTTGTGCAAATCGTCTAAGGTTCTTTCCAGCACCCACAATGGCGCCAACGAATCGCTCAGCATCGTCGCAAAGGGCCGGGGTACCTATTACAGCGTGTAAGCTGCAATCGGTTGGCAATCATGGTTGCATATGTGCAGTATAGTTGTGATCTAGCCTAGAGTGCGGACTCCTGCACGCACATTTACTATGCTGATTATTTTGCCCATCCGCCGACTCCGCATATGCAATAGCGAGTTCGCTGATGCCTATATAGCCAGAAGGTCCATCAGCGAGCCAACCGCTGTGATTGTTGGCATAAAATGGAATTCAACCACAGTGCGTCACGTGTCCCCCCACCCGGCCAGAACAGCTACCGGGATGGTCATCCTGCAGCCAAGTTGCCCCTCCCCAGTGGGCTGGGTATAAGACTTTGGGGTTAGTGACCGCCGCCCGTGTACGTACAACTTCGAACCCTAATAGACTTAGTAAAACCACCATTCTAGTCACGTGACATGCCAGCTGAACCCTCATCCCGGCTTATCATGTGCAGTCCAGGTTATACACTTGAGGCTCGGCATTATAAGTGAGGCAGTGCCGTCTTTGGAAATATTCTGATTGCGAGGGTGACAAGTCCAGTCGCCTAACATTGGCCCCTATCCGCCATGGAGACCTGGCTAAGAGCATGCGCCTATTGGCATTCATTGCTAATTCCACCAAATGCAGTGGGCTCGCAAATACCGGGCTCAATAATCTAATCCCCAAGTGAAACCAATTCTATCAATCGTCATCAACCTAAATCGCGAAAAGCCATCAGGCGGACATGATGTCAATAGCAGCTCCCAAGGGCCATGCCGCTTCCACCTGCCGCCCATGGTACTTGATTGTCTTGACGAGCGTAATTGATCGGTCTCCCTCGATGTCTGCGAGGAGCACGATTGAATCTGTCAGACGAAACTGCGTTCGGCAGGACCCTTTGTACTAGAGACGTCCATCTGAAAGCTGAACAATCAAACGTCCATCGAGCAGCCGTCAACCTAGATGGTCTGTAACGGCACTTCATGCAACCTAAGCATGAAGCGAAACTTTGGTTTCGCTCAGGCGAAGACCTGGCAGCCAGGTTATAAGCACTTTAAAATGGATAGGAAAGGTATGTTTTCGAAACTTACCAAACCCTTTGTTGAGCAGCGTCGCTTGATAAGCAATATCCAAGCAAGCGAATGGAGCGTCCGTTTCGGAAACGTGTTTGTACTTGGCCGCAATCTCGGGAAGTGTCAGTTTGCAAATGGCCTCCGCAGCCTTCCCAAAATCGGACGGCTTAATGACGGCCACGTCCGCAGCGCTCTCTGGAATGATGCCGAGCTGCAGAAACGAAAGCCACAGCGTGAGACGACAAGTTGCCGTGTTGATGCCCACACTTTCAATCATTTGGCTAAAATCCGTCAAAGACCATGTCGGAGGGCCTCGTCCAAAGAAGCTGCGAAACGTGTTGCGACGGTCAGGGAGGTGAAGATTGGCCAACCCCGAATCCGTATCGCAGAAACGACTTTCTTGAGTTGTACGAAGCCCTCACCAGTCTGCGCGCGGTCTCCGGACTTGCTATTGCTGGTCGGAAACGCAAACGCAGCGATCAAAACAAAAAGAGGCGTTTGCAGCTTCTAATTGTCTCCCGCTACACTTCGCGTTTTGTGACAATCTGCACGCACTGTGCCACGTCAACTAAGTCCGGTGATCAAAGGATGCAGAGCGCGCTTGCCCCAAGAGGTGACATTTGAAACCATCACCTGCTGCGCCTGATAACACGAGTACCACGCGCAGCGCAAAATTTTCGTTTGCCGTAACGGCCCTCGGCGTCCGGGAGAAAACCCTCATACCGTCATCTGTGCCAACGCCTCACGCAGAAGTATCACCGAGAGGACAACCCTTACCTGCTGCGCCCGGTCAAAGAAGTAAGACGCAATATAAAGCTTGTGCGTGCCGTCCCCACCGCCCCCGTGCCACACCCCGTTGAACGAGCACTTGTCCACGTCGCACGGCGCGTCCAGCTTGAGCGATGCGAGCGCCGACGTGGAGCACTCGTCGTACGACCCGCCCAGCACACGCGCGACTGCGTCAAACGTCTTACCGCCGTACTCGTACGAGCCTGCATTCGACGGTGTATGATTTTAGGGTCCTAGAAAGCGATGGATTTGGACCGCAAAGGATGTCCCTCTCTCTCAAGAAACAATGGTCAGGAACCCTTACGCTGGTGTTGACGACCAATCTTGGGGATCCACTCTAGCACCAAGCTGGCTGAGGTAGTTTTACCAAGGACGAGGGAAGGTTTACTCCACCCGATGTTGCTCGCTCAAAGCATAGAATCAACACTTGCGCAATCTGTGCCTTGCCCGATAAGGTGCGTGGACCAGAACAACATTCAGTACTTGCTGATATCGAGAAGTATCGATCAGATCGGTTGGGGTATACACTTCGAACGAGGAATTGAGTGCCCCACCTGTGTAACCCTTCGGCAGGCATGCGTGCCCCTCTTGCGAGATCTGTGCTGATAGCACCGCAGCGCGTGCCGCCATTAGACCGTAGCCCAAGTAACTGCAGCACAGAAGCAGCACCGCAAATCAGATTGGGAACTCTTGACTCCCTAAACGACTGATCAATACAAAGAAGCGTTGATCCGAACCAGGTTCAACATAACCTGGTTTCAGTGAGCTGATGTACAGAGACTCGAGGTCAATACACGAGCTTTCAAAATTGTAGAAAGTCATGAAGAGAGGGGTAGAGTGTTCACGGGTGGATCGAGTAAAGGCAACTCCACCTCCAACAGGACAAGAACGTGTTACGTAACGAAATGAGCCGTTCGACTGGTGTACAAGGAGTGTGAGGAGCGCCTTCGAACTTGTCGCTTCAAAAAATCTGAGCCTCAGGCATTTAAAGTCAACTCCACGTTCGAAAATACTTGAGTACTTCGACCGTCAAGCCAAAGCTCCCTTCCCGATAGATCGAAGGCCCTTCACCACCTCCTTCCTTGAGACTGAGCAATCAAACCTGCCCTGTGAGAGGTACATGCTCGTGCTCCAAACTGCATACCTGTGCACGTAGACGTTCCACCTCACGCCCTTCCCGTTTACTTCCCGGATGTAGCCAGCAGGTGCGCTCCAAGCAACTTTATCCTCCACGGCATAAGCCATTTGGACCGAGCCGCCCCCCAGGTCGACGATCCCGACCGTGTCCTTAACCAACTTGTCGGTGTTCCCCAGTAAGTGGTTCACAGTCACCTAAGAAAACGAGGTTTAGGAAAGAAGGTTAGTAACGATAAACCGCAGCCGTTTGAGAATATCTTCTGAGCAGAAACGGAGCTAGACTGCAGGCACGGCCTCAAAAAGATGGGATTGGTCGAACATCGGGTGAGACTGTCGAGAAGAGCGCTTCTCACGGGAGCTGGGCCCGTGGGGTGTTCCATGCCGAAAAGCACTTTTGGCGCTTTTGCGTCAATGTGACTTTTAATTCTCCGGTGTCTTAGTACTCGCAACGCTCGAGGTCATTGATAGAGACTCAAAGGTTTGTCCACGAACACAAAAGGTCGCAAGAAATCCCGAAGCTTGTTCGAGCTGCTATCCAGACCCTTCCTCACATGCATCAACAGTCAATGGGCAAATACGTCGGCCTTTGCATTTGGAGCTCACCCACGCAAAGGCGCCTTCGTCAGCACCGTCCATAATAGCGACCGAGTCCTTGGCACACCGGAAGGGGTACTCCTTGAGAACATGCCGAACCTGGGACAAAAGACGAGAACGCTGATACACCAAGTGAAAAAGGCTGGAGATCGCCAGTGTACCTACGAACCTACGGCTCCTGACAGATTTGCGGCAGGTTCAAGAGGACTCTTCGGTCTGGGTTCTTATGTCCTTTGCGAAGACGTGTATGATCAGCAGCTTTGAATCAGCCTGGTGAATTGGAAAGGATTGTTACGGGGTTGCGTCCCGACCCAATGCTCTTGCAAGCTCTTGCCATGTCCGAACTTACACAGAGAGTTACAAGCGAATTATTCCCCCGAAGAGTCCCTGCTTGTGAGACTTCCCCAACTTACATTCCTGCTGCTTTTGTCCGCATAGCCTCAACACATAATCAAATGCACTGTGGCAGCGGGAGCCTCAAAGACAGCTTCGACTCTCGCAGGTGCATCCAGTCGACTCTGATGTGAGCATAAGCAAGAACGAAGATACTTCATAATCTGTGTAAGCAAGAATGGAGGCGCTAGTGATGCTGACCTCTTCAAGCAGTTCCTCAGCAGTAGCTTCGGAAAGCAGACGAAGCCCAGCTGTTGCCTGCACAAGACATGGTGGGAGCCACTTCGAAGAGTTTTCAAGTGGATTGCGAATTGAAACTGCTATGCAATGGCGGTGCTCAGAATCCTGGCCCACGAACCTTGAATGCGTAACATTGTCCACGCTATTCCTAAAGGTCTCCTCTGGTTCTGTATGATATGAAGCATCAGCGGAAAGAACCAATTGCTGCGTGCAGCAGTGAGATACTTTCTCTGATCCAAAAGTGTCGACTCTCTTTAAAGAAGCTTGAAGTGCGGATGACTTTGGAGCTCAAGGAGAGAACTTTCAAGGCTCTGCACGACTCACCGCAACACGCACGGGGGTCTTGCTCTGCAGATCTTTGGGTACAACCGCAAGCGCCTTGGCGAGCAGCGGCCGGATGGACTCCCCAGCCCCCTTGGGGTCATCTTTGTAGGCGCTGAGACCAGGCGTTACCTGATGAGAGGGCCCTGTTATTTCCATGCTTGGAAGCAGTACGTATGTGATCTTGAGCGCAAGTTAACCGCAGACTGATTTACGATGCTCAATTGGTGGTGGTCAAAGAGCGTCATTGCAATGTACTGACTGGGTTTTTGCACAGACTAGTCAGATTTCATCAGAAGCTTTCAAATTTACAAAATGGGTAGAAGCAGGGCTTCCAACTGACCAGCTACCAGCACCTCTGAAGTTACTCAAGAGTCATTTTATGAATCTTGGACATCCAACAGAAAAGAGGCCAGCTTGGCAACACCAATTATGCACCACTTTGTGATAAATTTGTTAGCCCCGGCAGAACTGTCAGCTGCTCAAGCTGCTCAAAATGCCCCCACCTTTTCAAAGAGCTCAAACTCGCCGTTGATCTCCATCAGGTCCATGTGCTCATCAAACCTGTACACGTGTACTCGTGTTCCCGTGCTCCCGGCATCGAATACAACCGCGTACCGCTCCGCCGTCAGCTTGAACTCCTCCTTGGTCTCCTTCACAACCGTCTTACTTTCCCGGTACCCTTCTAGCGGAGCGCTCCGAGGCATCATAAGAAGCACAACCGCAACCAGGAGCAGAGGCACCGAGATCACCAGAAACACCCCCCGTAGTCTGAACATCTTCTCCTTCAGAGACTCTGGCCTCCTCCTCATTGTCGATGGCAGCTGTGGGGCCAAAGGAGTGGCCTCCAGATCCTGAGACGGATCCAGCTGAGAGGAGGAGCCTGCACGGCGGGCGAGCGAGGACGCCCCCCGCTCCAGCCTGGACCCGCTTCTCTACCGAGGGGTTCAAGCTGAATGCTCAATTTAAGCTGGCAAACGAGCAATGCAACTGGCGAATGAACCACCAGAAACACAGAGTCAGCCACTGGACCCTGACAACTCAAATCCAGACGTGCAAAGGCTCTATACCACGTAGGGTCTAGAAATTCTCTGTCCCCTGCTGACACCTTTGAATGAGCTGACTGGTTGAGCTTGTTCGGAGTGCGGTCTCCAACGGACTCCCGCCAAAGACAGATTTTGCCTATGACGGCTGATCCCAAGCGTGGCAATGAGCGCACAGGCCTTTGGAGCTCCAATGAAGGGTTTGCGAGAGCGATACATCCACATTCGGACTGCAGCCCGCCTCCCAGCAGGAAGATCGTATGGCTTGAGCTGTGCCTCAGCGTGACTGAACCAGCGACTTACCAGGATCTAACAGAAAGCAGCACCAGATGGGATGCCACAACAAACTCTATCAAGCTCCGGCGCTGTGCAGACCTACAATGCAACAGCACATCTTCTCAACGCAGGCCAATGTGTGCTTCCGAACCCAGTGCTTCTTGGAGCGCCCTACAGCAAGTGTCCCATCTTTTTGATTAATGACGATCAATGACAATCAGGTTGACCAAAGATCTGGACAGACTGAGAGAGGAGCATGAGCACGAGGAAACCGCTTGCACCAGGACTAAGTGTGAACGGCCGCTTGGTCCCTTGCCGGAGTGAGCAACCTCAAGCAACAGCAAGGAACGCCGAGCCCGTAGGAGGTATCCGGGCAGCCAAAAAATGCTATTATCATTCCCCTTTGTGACCGGCTCACAGAGAACCGGGTGTATCAAAGCTTCCCCTTTGCCGTACCGCCATAGAAACCGGCAAAGGAAGGCATGTTCCCACCTGGAGCCTGGCAGGCAGGCAGCAGGCGGCAGGATCTATTGAAGCCCAGCTCGTAGTGTCGGAAGCTGTGGCAGGAACTTTTTGCAGCCCTTGTTGCACCTTGTTGGCGCAAAGGTTATCTCCCTTGCGAGTGGACTCCATTTTCTTGAAGGACTGCATTGAAAAGTACCGCGGCTCTCGAGCAGGAGGTTAGCTTGTGGTGCTCGTTTCGCCGTTGTAGGAAACCTCAGTGCCAGATGGCGAGTCGCGCCGCTGCGGCTGCCAGGGTGCAGATCCCAGTGAATGGCATCGTATCCAAGGAAGTGCAGCAACAGCATTTCGTTGCTCAGCAGATTGGTGCGCCAGTGGGTTTCTTTGAAAGAGGGCCAGCAAAGTCTGAACGGCGAGTCAGCAACCGCGAGGCGCTTGCCCGGCATCTTAGCTCGTCCTCTGCAAACCCGCTTGCAGATGTCAGGAACAGGGTCTTCATTCGTTGTCCACACAGAGGGCGCCAGCTAGCCCGTGCAGAGGCCAGCGGTAACGGCGCAGCGCAAACGACCAGGCGGCCCGAGTATATTCCAAACCGGATAGATGACCCTAACTATGTCCGCATCTTCGACACCACACTGCGGGATGGCGAGCAGTCCCCAGGGGCCACGATGACCAGCAAGGAGAAACTAGACGTCGCTAGACAACTCGCACGCCTCGGGGTGGACATCATCGAGGCTGGCTTCCCTCGGGCGTCCCCCGACGATCTCGAGGCCGTTCGCAGCATCGCAAAGGAGGTGGGGAATGCAGTGGACGAGACGGGGTACGTTCCAGTGATCTGCGGCCTCGCGCGGTGTAACAAGCAGGACATTGACGCGGCATGGGAGGGCGTGCGGCACGCAAAGCGCCCCCGGATACACGTCTTCATTGCCACGAGCGAGATCCACCTGGAGTATAAGCTGAAGAAGACGCGCGACGAGGTTGTGCAGATTGCGCGGGAGATGGTGGGGTACTGCAAGTCCCTGGGGTGCAATGACATTGAGTTCAGCCCGGAGGATGCAGGGAGGTGAGGGGCCAGGCCAATTAATGGGCTAACTTAACGATTGATCTTTGTAGAGTGGTTTTCCCCAGCCGAGTTTTCTGTAGAGACAAGAGATTTGGAATTTTGTCTCAGTATCAAACTGTGTGCCTGCTCCTTTCTGATTCCATCTTTTGATGAATCATCAAATCAAATGGCAGGTTTACTCCGAAGTCCTCGCATAGACGGAGATCGTGCAATAAATGGCAGTTCTTGCAGTGAAAAGCTATTTTTGATCTGAATCAGGTGATAATCCACTTTTTTAAACTTATATCAAAAGATTTCACATAGTACTTCCCCTTCTCGAGTGCTATGTGCGGCCACTTTGAAAGCCAAAGATAGTGGAGATCATGCAACTAACAGTGTCAGTACTCAGTGTCTATTCTGATTGCTCGCTCCATTCACCATGTTTGCAGCACTCTGCAGTTGCTCAAGAAAATGAATTTCTCAAAGGATTCTCTCTCATTACATGCGACCCTAAGTCATCTGTTTACAACTGGTCATTGGCATGCTCTTCTGTTCACATAAACGCTCTTTTTCTTCCAGGTCCGACCCTGACTATGTCTGCCGGGTACTCGGTGAAGTCATCAAGGCTGGCGCCACTACCCTCAACATCCCTGACACTGTTGGTTACACCATCCCCAAGGAGTTTGGCGAGCTCATCGCGTACCTGAGGAAGAACACGGAGGGCGCCGAAAACGTCATCTTCTCCACGCACTGTCAAAACGACCTGGGCCTTGCTACAGGAAACACCCTGGCGGTGAGTGCTGCTGAATTCACCTTTCTGGCGCTTGGTGTTTTTCAGATGCAAGCCTTCTTGAGGGGGGCAAAGAGGTGATAGTCGAAGCAACAGATCACTTAAGACACGCGGTTATGCTGATGCAAGCAAAGCGGAAGAGCTCTGCTGTTGAAGCCTGTGGTTCAGGGCTTGGTGCTTCTCAGACTCAGTAGTGCGAACTCGCCAGCACCTCTTTTGTGTCCTCCGCGACAATCTCTACACCTTCGACGTCTGCTTGGATATGTTAAGTGCCTGGCAGGTTTTGACTGGTTGTGTGGTTAAGAAAGGCATTGAAACCATTGCAGTAATACTCATAAGGTTGAAATTACTCGACTAAAGTGTGTGATCGGAAGTCAGACTTTGAGGATTGTTTTGGAGGAAGCATCAAACACTTCCAAGCACAGAATTGAGATCGTCAGCAAAACGAAGCTTTCTAAGACCGCTGACGATGAGATGATATGGAGTATATGTTTGAAGTCCTGGCTCCGCTTCCTAGTCGTGCGCGAGTAAAGAAGATTGCATCGCTGCAGGGGGCTGTTGCCGGGGCGAGGCAGCTGGAGGTGACGATCAACGGCATTGGAGAGCGAGCCGGGAACACGTCGCTTGAGGAGGTGCGTCGATCTTGTTCCTGCCGAAGGTGTTCATTCCTTGAGGTCTGCTAGTAAGGGGTTTGCACCAGCATTCAGCGGGTTCAGCCACTGCTCACAGTTGCGCCCAGTTGAAAGACTTACTACTCCTTCTCATGTTGCAGACTGCACAGGTTTGGCTCTGGCAACGTTGGTTTGTCCTTGAAACGTCCGGAATCAGGAGGTTGCTCAAGAGGTCTCTTTCCCCTGGGTTATCGAAAGAGCTCTAAGGAGACTGCAACAGGCCATTCGCTTGTCCCTTGAACTTGCAAAACTCTCGTGTTGACTAGTGATGAGCCCCCTACCTCGAACTGCAGCTGTAGTTTTGGCATGGTTTCCCCGCTTTGATTTCGGCAGCTCGTGATTGCGGCGGCTCGGAATCAGCGTATTGGTGGAGATTAGTGAACCCTATAAGCTAGGAAGATTGGTACGAGTTTAAAACATCACAGAACGTATGCTCTGATGCAGGTTGTGATGGCAATCCGGTGCCGAGGAAACAACCTGTTTGATGGGCTGTACACGGGCGTCAACATCAAGCAAATTGCGGTTGCGAGTAGAATGGTGAGGTTTGAGCATGCTGCGTCCGATTTTACATGCTCTCTTCTTCGTCGACGGACCGGATGGTATCGGCGCTTTTTTTTTGCTCGCCTTCGTGTCGTGAGCAATCTTTTCATTTTGATATCAGGACCCCGATCAGCAGGGTACACTTCCATATTATTTCCTGATTGACCCATCTGGTATACAGCCAATGAAGACCGCAGGATACTTATCTCCCTGATGAAAACGCTCACCAAAAACTGGACGTTTTATGATTCCAAACATGTTTTGCGCATCTCAATCTTTCTGTCCCGCGTTTTCCTGATTCATTCAAACCCGCCCGAGTCGTCAAACGGCCGCTCGTTCCCCCAACAGGCCACGGTTGACCCTGGCATCATGGGGCTTCTCCGTTTGTCCGAATGACTGGTTAAAATCCATGCTAACTGCAGCGCTGCTGGGATCGCAGGTCACGGACTAATCGGGATCAGATACTCCTCTATGCGTCCGGGTTGACCGCCTCGGACCACTCCAACCGCTAGGACTGACCCGACCGCAGGTTACGGATTCCACTGGCATCACGGGCCTCCTTCCTTTGTCCGCAATGACCGGTTCAATCCTTGCTGAACGCGAGGACTGCGCCAACCGCAGGCCACGGATCACACGGGGCATCATGATACTCTTTCGTTTGTCCGAATTGACCGATTTATTGCACGCCAACCGCTAGAACTGACCCAACCGCAGGTCACGGACTACACGGGGCATCATGATTCTCTTTCGTTTGTCCGAATTGACTGACTTATTGCACGCCAACCGCTAGAACTGACCCAACTGCAGGTCACGGACTACACGGGCATCATGGTCCAGCCCCACAAGGCGATCGTCGGGGCCAACGCGTTCGCGCATGAGAGCGGCATTCACCAGGACGGCATGCTCAAGAACAAGGGCACGTACGAAATCATGTCGCCAGAGGACATTGGGCTTGTACGGGCGGACGCGGCGGGGCTGGTCATGGGCAAGCACAGCGGGCGGGCGGCGCTCAAGGCGCGACTCCAAAAGGTAGGGTTTCCGTTGGGCTAGAGTTGCGAGGTTGAGCAGAGTTCTGAGACTCAGATTGACTTGGTTAGTATGTTGTTCGAGGGAGACGAGCCGTTGCTGAAGAAAGGATGGGTAAGGGTTGCTGAGTGCTGAGGTTTCTTTGGAAACCGCTCTGAGGTTGCCGCTTGTCAATCAGTTGTTCCATTGTGTCGACACGGTGGTCTTTACGCACCTGTTGCTTTCGTGGGCCACAAATGAATTTGACTTCTCTGATCGGGAGGCATTTTGGGGGTAGTCTGGATTGGGAAGTGAAATACGCGGGACGGTGGTTCTTGCAAGGAAGACTGGTTCCGATAGGTTGCATGGGAGGGACGTTAGAGGGTGGTCGGTAAAAGTCCCCGGCCATCTCTTAATGCAATGTGTGTTTGGTTTGGGTTTGCTTAACCGGACTGATGTTCCGAAGAATGCTGGGCATGATCGCACCACTTATCGGTGTAGATTGACCGAAGGTGAATCGACGATATTCAGTGTTCGAAATCAAGGGCAAAGTATGCCACCTTGGCAGGCGGTAAAGGTTTAGCTAATAGCATCGTTCGTGAAAAAGCTTTTACCGCGAAATTGACATGCCAATACGGTGAGCAACCATTTTCTGTAGCATTTTCGATGTTACAGAGTTTTGTTGAGACGCCGTTGTTGCAGTCCGTTTCCAGATTGAGCAATCTCCTTGGTAACGTCAGGCCTTACTTTGGTAATTCGCCAGGCGGTTTAGTGTCCACTCTTCATCGCTCTGCTTTTCGTCTTTGCAGCTTGGGTACGATAGAAGTGAAACGGTTGGGAGCCAAATGCGCCCGCATTTGTTCTGAAAATCGAATTGGAAGGTTAAGCTGTTTCAAAGGCGCAAAGCGGACTTCGTTATGATAATAAACTGAGGCTTTCTTTGCAGCTTGGTTACGAGCTGGAGCCCAAGGACCTGGAAGACGTGTTCGAGCGTTTCAAGGGGCTCGCGGACAAGAAGAAGGTGAGGATGCCGTCGGCGGCCCCCTTTCGCCGCCAATTTTGCGGCATCGTTATTGCGCCATCCCTGTTTCGGAGATAGACCTTTGGCTTCGTCATCAACTTGCCATCCCTTTATCCGAAGAAAGGCCATTATCAGCGTGCCATTCCTCATTATGGAGAGGGACGAGGGACTTACCAATTGACGTATCGATTTTTAATCACCTCTCCATCTGCGAAATTTCGTGTGCGAAGTTTTCATTTCAGAATTGTTTACTCTTATGCACGTTGACATCGCACATTTGTACTTCCGGCTCCCGCTTGGACGCCTTCGGACGAGCTTTGGACGCCGATTGAACGCCGTTCGGACTTTTTTCCAGTCACCTCGGACTCTTTTCCACTCACTTGGGGCCCTCCTCATCTCCTTCGGGGCCTGTCCCACCTGGTTCGGACGTTCCCTTACCAATTCGGACGTTCTTTTATGTCCTTCGGACGCTCCACGCGAGCAAACCGTTCTGGACGGGACCTGGAGGCGGTCAGTTTGGACGAGGTCTTCCAGCGGACGGAAGTGAACAGATTCCGAATTCTTTGTCACCTGATTTGGACGCTTTCCCACTCACTTCGAAGCTTTTCCACTCAAGCATTCTATCACCAACGGCGATCTGGACAGCCTACGGAAGGCTTTCACTTCAAAGCTTTCATTCCCTGCTTTGGACGTTGCTCAATCCAGTTCGGACGCTTTACTCGTGCAGATATCATGGACGGCGACCTGGAGGCGCTCATTTCGGACGAGGTGTTCAGTCAACGGAAGGCTTACGATACAAACTCTTCGTTCCCTGGCTCGGACGTTGCTTAATTCTTTTCGGACGCTCCACTCGTGCAGACCATCATAGACAGCGACCTGGAGGCGCTCATTTCGGACGAGGTATTCCAGCCGACGGACGTGTGCAGATTTGAACTTCCTCTTAACTGATTCGGACGTTTCTAACACCCATTCGGACGCTCCGTTCGTGCAGACCATCACGGACGGCGACCTGGAAGCGCTCATTTCGGACGAGGTGTTCCAGCCGACGCACGTGTACAGACTTCGAAGTCTGCATCACCTATTTTGGACGCTTCTAATCCACCTGGGGACGCTCCACTCGTGCAGACGATCACGGACGGCGACCTGGAGGCGCTCTTTTCGGACGAGGTGTTCCAACTAACGGACGTACACTTTTTGAAGTTACTAACACCTGATTCGGACATTTCTAAAGGCATTCGGACGCTTCGCTCGTGCAGACCATCACGGACGGCGACCTGGAGGCGCTCATTTCGGACGAGGTGTTCCAGCCGACGCACGTGTACAGCCTGGTTGACCTGCAAGTCGTCACCGGTACCATGGGCCTCCCGACCGCAACCCTCAAAATGAGCGGCCCGGGGGGGCAGATGCACATCGGCTCCGCGGTTGGGTCGGGCCCGGTCGACGCGTCGTACAAGGCCGTGGACTCGATCGTCAAGGTGAGGGGTCAAAGATTGATCCGGTTTTGAGTGGACTCGATCGTCAAGGTGAGGCTTGAAATTTTCATGAGGCCCTTAAGGAATCGGCAAGTTGAGGGACCGTGAACTTGAGGCACTTGGGAGAGCATTGAGAGATGTTGCAGCAGTCGATGGGAAATTGTGGCGTACCTGGCCGCAGACCAGCTGTTTACCTTATGCGTGCTGGCAGTCAGCTTCTGATCCATACTTTTCCGTTCCGTTGCAGATTCCGGTCGAGCTGGTCGAGTACTCGGTGAACGCAGTGTCGGAAGGGATTGATTCCGTCGCGACCACGCGGGTCGTCATCCGGAGCGAGAACGAAGCAGGGAGCAGCCAGATTCACTCGCAAACGGGAGCGGAAGTCCACCGGTCATTCAGGTTGGTTTCGCGAATGCTGCGCCTGATTTTGACGTTGAACCCAGTGGCTGCGCTGCTTACGAGAGTTACTGGCTGTCTGGCCTGTAGAAGCGCTTCGGTTTTGTCAGACTGAAAGGAGCCCCAGGTTGCAATCTTTTTCTTCCATCGAGGAACCGGTGCTGGTCCGTCTTTGCAAAAGGGCCTTCTCTTGTGGATGCGGAGCTGTGAGTCCTTTACAAAGCGATCGCAGAATTCGAGCCTCTTCTGACGTCAATCCTCAGCGGCCCTTCTGAAGGCCAGTCTTCTGCGGTTTGCACATTGCCATGTCTCTTCTACTTCGTTGCTAGAGATTCATCTGGAGAGGCAGAAAACCCAGTGCTTGCAAATTGATTGCTTACGAGTGTTTGCCATTCCTCTCTTGCAGTGGAAACGGGGCTAGCGAGGACATTGTAGTGTCGAGTGTCCGTGCATATATAAGTGCACTGAACAAGCTGATTGGGTTCGGTTACGAGTCTGCACCCCGGGAAAAACAGGCTGCACAGAAGGTCGTCGCCTCTTGACCTAGCGATTAGAAAGTTGATCTGTTGGTCCGTCAGAGACCGTAATTATAAAGGACATGGGATTCAATGCTATCCTCCTCGGCCACGAATTGGTTGCTCGTAGTCCGTTTGTCGATATTCTCTTAGCCGACGCTACACATATACTTTCTCTGCATATTTCCGGAAATTTGCGGGTGGCGGACTCTCTTCATATTGCATTGAAATCTTGCGACGTGGTGGAGGCCAACCGTCCGTCACCATTTAATCAAGCCAGTGATATTTACTGCACATGGCGGCGCACACAATAGGGAGCACCAGTGTCGTGCGGCCAGAGTAATCTAGCTAGTAGCATATTTTCCCAAGCACACGTATTGTGTTCCTACCTTTGCTCAGTGCAGTGCACCTGCATGCAGCCCGCCAACCACGCATGGCCGCTACTGAGCCACGGGAGACGTCTCTGTTGAAAGATGTATACTAAGCCGCCAGCTTATACTCGCTCCGCATGAAGCGCGCGCCGATAATAACCACGTACTATAACGTAAAATAGATCCTGGCGACGGTGTGCCTTCATGCTAGCTCGTGCTGCGCACCACATGTCTCAGCACATCCGCCGGGGATGGAGCTTTTGATAATTGCAACATCAAGTGTCACAATTTCGGGTAACTGTTGGAATTCGTCATACTTATAGTAAGGCACATGCAGCATGCACATGTGCACTGCATGTGAGATTCAGGTAAAGTAAGTCGGTACACGCCTCGATCACTGTGGCTCTGAACCGCGTTTCACCTTCGTCTTTACTTGAGCCTGAAGCTCGTGCAATTTGCGAAGGCGTGTCGGGCCTTCCGAAGACCGTCTTATGCATGGCCGTGAGTCTGTACTAGTGGTTGAATCGATCATGGCTCACGAACTCCAAGAAATGTCGTCAGATGAATGACCACCTTCCACCGATCTAGAGGGTAATCATTAGATTGCAATACAGCGGGCCTTGTGTTTTGTAGTCTTTTAAGTGGCCTAGCTCCGTACCCATTGTTATCCGGACCGAACATTCACGAACTCTGCTATTTCGAACCAAATGTTGCTAAACGAGATATGCTTCCAGCTGAATAATGCTACTTTGAATAAGCTTTCTGCTCGCAGCCCGGCTTGAAGTTCCCCCACCTCATTCTTCTCGAAGACTGGAATCAGGACGAAGACGTTTGACCATGTTGGTCGTTTGGAGGCACTCTTTTGCAACCTGTTTCACAGTGGGACTGCTCTCCCTCGTAACGAATCTGGTCCACAGCCTGCCCCTCAGTCTGGCCCGTCGCTTACGAGCTTTCGGAGAGGTCGTATGTCTGAACGGGCAAGCTGAGCACAGACTTCCCGGTAGTCGGGGCCGTCCTCGCAACTCTCTGAGATGGTCCTGCCATCCATACGCCAGAGTGAGTTTTACGGAGTCCAACTCTTTCAGCAAGGCAATGTTCTTCAGCATCTCTGCTCGGTCTTCAGGAGACTCGACAGCGTCGGCGTCCCTGCAACAACAAATGCCTTGAGAACATCAATGCAAAAGACCAAGTCGCACATTGTGGAAGGCAGAAGCGAGAAGCAAGGACGGGGAGAGTTACAGACGAATTAAGCAGCTGCACTTTCACAACCCGAGATTCTGATTCATTTGAGAGTATCCTTTTCTCGGGGAAGAGAACTCAACAGAACCGGAAAAGTTGAAAACAAAAGGTGACTTCGCTACCAACCGACACTTTCCGTCTGCATCAGTGTCCACATCAGATTTAGTTGTAGCAGGGGCGATAGCCACGCCAAAGCTCACCAGTAATCCGCAGGTTGAAAGAAGCTGACAATCTTTAGGGCCTCTCGGGCTTGTGGGAACCCTTCCCGCAACAAGACATTTCTTATCGTACGCTGCAAGGCGACGTGTTGAGGTTAACGAGCTCTTTCAGCAAGCATCTCGAGTATGCGACAATCACCTGACAACGCAAAAATAAATATTCGCACAGGCAGAGGCGATAAATATTGCCCACTTTTCAGGAGCATGTCAATAGACGTGCAATAATGCGCTCAAACCTCTCGTACAAAGATCCACAATTGCAAAGTATTGTTCAAACGAGACCCAGTGCGTCTCCAAAATTCGCACGATCCCCCATCTTTTCTGCTTCTAGAGTAAGCTGATCATACTGAAACTGGAGTTGTGCACACCGGGAGGAGATTGGAGTGTGTCTAAGGCCTGGTGGCAGCTTCTCTGCAGCCTGAAAGAGGGATAACATAATAAGGCCATCCGGCAGGTAGGCTGTTTCAAATGCAGAATATAGGCGGTATATTTCGAGACTTTTGCAGTCGACTTTATGAAGCCAATCCTTCAGGACTCAAAAGATGTTACCCGTATGTCAAGTGATGTCAGATGTGGAATTCAAGGCTCCAGACGAGTAGAAAGCAGACGGGGTGTGTTGTAAGCGGTTATGCGACTACTTTTCGTTTACCTGTGGGGTCAAAAGACTCGACCCCAGGCTGACTCGAGGGAGCACCCTTGCGATTTGCGACGTGCTTGTTGGAGCATCAAGGGGGACCGAATCCGGCGGCACTTTTGCTACTGTCTTCACCCATCCTGTCCTCCTCAAAGCCGATGATGAGAGCCCCAGTACTCGCAACATGTTGCTTTGCTATGATATAAAAGGAGTCTGCAGACTCTCAATATATCTCCTCTCTGGTTGCAGTCTCATCAGACGTAGCGATCGGACCATTATAGTCTCAGCCGCTGGTAACTTTCTAGAGGGCGGACAGAAACCAAAAGGCATCCGTGACGTACCATAAGGTTTCTAACAAAGTTACAGATTGACGCTCTTCGCTTCTGCAACTGCCAAAAGCTGGTAGCTAGAGCGCCAAAGCTCTTCGTTGGCGTTGCATCCGCGATCCGCCATGGTTAGGTCGCGCTTGAGGTTTTAGGGAGGCAGCCGCGTGGCAGCCGAGGGTTTGGGCGCTGCGGAGCAGATCATTTAACCCTCGCGCGTCATGACGTCTATAACTTACACTGGTGCGCCCTATTTCGGATGATTTTGATTCCGGACGAGCAATGTTCGATCCGATTTTCGGACGGGTAAAACCAGGGTTTCACTCAGTGAAACCCCGGTTTTACCCGGCTTTCAGAAATCGGATCGAACATTGCCTGTCCGGAATCAAAATCATCCGAAATAGCCGGGCGCACCAGTCTTACGCGCTTTTCGACCCGACCGTGGCCGGGCGCGTCCGCGTCCAATCATGCATGCACTTCTACTCTTCTTCGGCCTCGGTTGTCATCGACATCACTATGGCACCTCAAAAGCATTCTGAACTCACTCGGGTGACTTTATTTTACCGCTCAACTTCGCGCAACTTCGCCGTGAGATTTAAGCTTAGCAGTCTGCTGGAATCTCAGCTCCAATCGTGATTGATTGTGATTGTTAGCAGCACCTGGCCTGGAGCTGGTCGCTAGTCTCAAGCAAGGGCCCAGGGACGCAGCCGATCCTTACAATAGGTCAGTCTCGCTTCTGCTGCAGGTTTGACGTGCAATTGCAGCTTAATCTCAAAGTAAATAATCACAACAGAGGCTGTTCGCAGACGTACTGGAAGTCATAAGCGCGGCCAATGTTGTGAGAAAAGAGGAAGAAAAGACTGCGGCTGAGGTGCGCCGGCTCTAGAGCAAGCCAAAAATGACGGATGATCAGCCAAACGGCAGGGATGGTGTGGGCTCACAGGAAAAGGAAGAAATGGAAACGGAGTCCAGCGTCAGTGCCTGCGCTTCGTTGAATTCGAAGAAGAGTCTTTGCTTGATTTGTCGCCATTTGTTGTGTGGGAGCCGACTCTGGGTTGACCGCCGTCTGCAGTATCGTGACATCCAGGGTGCATCTGATTGCGATTTATGCCACAGCTATGCTTTGAGTTTCTCATGAATATGCAGTGTTTGAATTGATTGAACGAAGCACTCACCTTCAGCGGCTTGCTTGTGCAGTCTGATTTCAATATGGCAATTCATCTGCTCCGCAAGAAGATTGGTAATTCTAGCAGCAAGGGCTGATTAGCTACTTGTTTGGCAACGAAGATTCTTAGCTTCTGATTGTGCAGGTATACATGGCTTGCATCTTGCAAGGTCACCGGTGAGCACCAAAGCGTACTCAAGCTATTCTTACGTCCTTCTTACTAAATCTTCCTCAAGTAAACTGACTCTTAGAAAACGTCTTATCCTGGCAAGTCGCTGGCTGTAAGATACGGCGAAAGTTCATTTCTTTCTGCATAAGAATCCAGGCCGCTCCAAATCAAGTTCCTTGCTGAACCTCACAGACTTGGGATCGCGTACTACGACAACTCCACCGGTGGAATGCACGTTACTGAGACCTGGGATTCGACCGAGGGCTCCGGTGACGAGTATCCTTACATTCAGCTCTGTGAGTACACTTTCTGATCGGAAATAAAGTCTTCGTATTGGCAGCCGTTTTCGAGGAAGATGTAAGATGAAGTATCGGACAAGAGTTGAAGAGCGCTTTGAGTTTCTGGAACGCAAGTCTCGTAGCCAACCTCAGGGTGGTCTGTAGGAGCCTTGTTCAGCATCTTCAAGCGGAAGAAGATACTTCATGAAGTCCTTGATGTCTGTTCCTCGTACAGTGAAGTACCAGACCTTGCCGGCATTGATCTACACATCAACGAAGATGGACGATGCGTTCGTACGCGCTCTGCAGAAGAAAGTTAAGGCCTCCTCAAAGTACATCTGTCCTGTTCAAGCTTCACGTCTGCTCGTTTTAAATACCTCGCAATTATCTTTGCTTCCTCAGATAGTCGCTCATGCATCATCATTTCACTCACAAACACAGTTTTTGTACCTACAGTGATGGAAGACGGCCGCGACTTCCAAGTCAAAATCGTGAAAAACTCAGCCTTCAGCTATGAACAAGCAAAGCACAGGTAAGGAAGCGAGACTGCAAGACTTACAGGCCTCTGTGAAGATTGGGGTCAAGGTTATAGCATGGTAAATTATGTAACGGTATGCAACCAGGCGGACGGTAGCAATGTCCGTACAAGCTGACTTACAAAAAATTTTCATGCTACGTGTTTAGAAGGAGGCGAACATTTCGAAATGAGCGGGGCCTTATTGCAAAGGTTTTGCCATTTTGCAGGCTGAGTTTTCTGCACGTCAGAGGCATGCCTGAAGGTGCGGATGCCAAAGAGAGGGTACACATGGTGAGCTGGATGACCTCAAGGCACACGTTGCATGCCAGAACAGCACTACAGGGCTCCAAGTATTCGGTCTGGAATGTGCTTCTGCTCTGTTAGTCCGCGGCTAGAACTCGTAAGGAGCTAACGAGAGAATTACTTTTTGCGTGCCTTCTCCACTACTAACTGGATATCATGTCATGCTGCAGCTCAACTCTATGATGAACCTTGAGAGCGACATGCAAGTGCGAGCAGCTGGCGCCCTCGTCGCCATATTGCAAGAGGAGATGATCCTTGATAGTCTGGACGAAGATACTGGCGTCGACAGTCGCGTCACGCTTGGCAGCATCACAGAGATCTCGCTGTATCCTCTTGTGCTCTGTGTTGTTGAATCAAGCCTCGAAGTGTTGGACCAGTATTTTTTCTGCTGAAAGCTCCTATCCCAGCTCTCTGAACCTCCTTGACTGGGTCTGGCTATCTCAGTGACGGTTACCTCACGCTCGACGCGGCAACACATGACGCTCTTCAGATCTTTCAAGAAGATAGGCATCCAAGTTCCATGGGCATTGGAAAAGCTAAGGAAGGGTGAGCGGCTGAATTTCAGGACTCCTTGGTGCACCAGTTCCTTAATGTCCACCTGCATCCTTATAAAGTTGACGCCTGTCAGCAAGATTACAATCATGACTGTCCTTGTGCAACTTCTTTTGGTTTTACATGAGCATCAACGAGGCAATTTGGTGGGCACGCCAAGGTCGATTAACTTCTCAGCTCCTGGCCGTGCTGATGCAGATTTTCGGTCTTCGGCATGTTAAACAAGGTGGGCCTTTTCGCAGCTATGTAACATGCTGATCAATTACGTTAAGTCCGCACTGACCTAGTGCTTAAGCTTCTACATAGATTCGAGACTCCAGCTGCGAATATGTATGGCCTTCGAAAAGCTACTTGACTTTGATCCGGACAAAGAAATAAAACTCCCAGCGCTTTGCAACCAGACTAAGACGGGAGACCTTACGACTGTTTGACCTGGTTTCTGGCAGTGCAACACGATGATGGGCCGAAGGATGCTGAAGTAAGCCAGAACTGAGCAGTATGCGCTGAATGAGGAGATGTTTCTCCTGTAAGACTTGTCCGTTTCATTTTCAGAAATACATATGTAATCGACATCGACAAAGAACGTTCATGTCAGGTTCAAAACGCCTTCAATTTGCTTGTCATTGGTGTTAAGTTCTGCCCTTCTGACGCCTTGGGCCCTTTCGAACAATTTTCAACATTCTGGTTTCAGGCTTTGGTTCATGCGTCCTCTCGTAGATCTGGAGCTCTTGGAAGACCGGCTGGATACGGTAAGCGGTCCAACTTTGACTGAGAGATCGAGGGAACCATCATTGCTTCAAAAATGCTGCTGAGTTCACAGCCGAATTGTCTCGTTCGATTCTCGTCTCCTGGGTGTTTGGTGACAGTACCATTTTGCAGGTTCCAACAAAAAAGCTTCACGCTGATATGCTTTTGACCTGCAGATCTCCTTTCTCATGTCCTCACAAGACCTGGTAAAGGCATTGAACGACTCCTTGAAGAAGATAAAGGACGTTCCCAAGATCTTACAGGTAAACATAAGAGGTCCGCCTGAGTATCTGCTGAGATCAACTCTCTTTGTGTACTGTGTCAGAACAGTAAGTACAAAGCGCATGTCGAAACCGTTCAGACAATCTACCCTTCTCTTATCTGCAGAGGTTTGGCTGTGCGGGAGCCCGTTCAACTGCAAGAGACTGGTCGCAATTCCTCGAGGTGGGAATTGAAATTGGTCGAAATCCTGCATGCTCACAGTCGCGCTCTTTGAAGGGCGGAGCACTGCATGTGTCAAAAATAAGACGTGACTCTCTGAGATGCAACGAGAATTGTCCATTATAGTAGACAAAAGACGAAAGTGATTCAAGATCATTCGCAGGGATAACTCGTCGAGCTTGAAGATGCCGACCATGTAGTGTTTCTCGTGTTCCAAACTGCTTATATCGAAACCGGTGTCTCTTGTCTGCAGAGCTTAGCTAACGTGGTGCACATACGAGGCCTTCTGGAGCTAATTGTATCTCAGAGGCAGCAAGACGCGGCGGCGATCCTAGAACTGCAGGTCGTAAGGAAGGTAATATCTGCAAGAACAATCGACAAAGTTTCGGACAGCTATCTGCGTTTGTATACCTGAGGTCAGGATGGATGTACGCGAGGAACTAGGTGCTAGCAGCTTCCAGCGGCCAAGCAGCCCTGATCGATTGTACTTGGTGAAAAGCTCTGCTTCAGCAGAGCAAACCGGCGGGCTTCAGTGGGATGTTACGAGCCTCTTCGATCGTCATCAAAATATGACGGCGACTTTTTGCCTCTCTCCTCAGATCTTCAAGTACGTAAACGAAGAACTTACGCAAGTCTGCGAGCTGGTGAGATCAAGAAACCGTCAATTGAGGAAGTAACGCACCATTTCCACCCTCGTTGAATGCGGATCTATCATGTTGGTACAGAATCTGCTTGGCAGTAAACGACAATTCTCTATGTTGTGCAACCTTTACGACCTTGCTATCGAGCCCAAGTTTACAGTAACATGCTCATCCTTTCCGCCGCTGGCAACATTGATTTCTCATCTACACCCGCACAGGTACGAGAAGTGATAGACTTTGACCAGACCTGTGGAGAGTCGGTCGAGACCATTGTGGCCTACGGAATCTGCGAAGAGGTTAGGATACACTGTCAAGTAGTTGCTTTCTCCTCAAGAATACACAATCTCGCTATATTAACTCTTTTCTTTTTCGCATAAGGAGTCAAACGGGAACTTCGAGCAAAGCGTTACGAAGAGACCAGAGATTCACATTCTCGCGAAAAGGTTAGGTCGTTTTTGGCTTAAGGATTCCGTGTATCCTACTCAAGTGCCTAAAGTTCGAATCCAGTTCTAGTGTCTTACTACCTCCTCAACTGCTCGCAGCTCGACGATCTCAAGCATCAGTACGAGGGACTCCCGGACTTCTTGAACCAGGTGAAAGTTCCAACAAAGGCAGGGGTTCCATAAATATCCAGGGCTGAGGCGTTGAAGAGAGGTCCTAATAGAGAAGGGAAAGAACAGGAAGTGCAGGAAGAGGAGTCGAAGAGCACCATGTGGTAGACCCTCCATTCCAACACCTTATTGGTCATTGCTCCTATTGTGTTCAGGTGGCCGAGGCAGAGCTGAACAGGATACCTCCGGGGGCCCTGCAGGAATGTAACTATACCGAGGCTTCTATCCTGCACATTCCTCAAGTAGGTAAGGCAAACGGCACAGATCGAGTGAACCAGAGTCCAACTACTTTCAATCTACATTAGATGGGGCCTCCGTCATCGCATCCTTAGCATGAGATAAAAGCCTCCACTTCAGTTGGCAGATCTGATGGAGACCGAGCGTACGCCTTAAAGACGTCCTTACCAAATGCGGCACCCGGAAAAGGCGCGACCTGACATCTTTGATATTTCTACTTAGCGGTATCTCAGTTCGTACCCCAATCTGCAGGTTATTTGATGCGATTTGAGGGAGACAAACAGGGACAGGCGTTGACGGACGCACTCCCCGACTTTGAGTTTGCGGTAAGCAGTGCCGCCCCACTCTCCACCAACCTTCCAAGGAATTTCCAAGCTCTTGAATGTCATTCTCCTGTTTCGGCCTCAGGATCTAACAGATTATGACACATTGCGTGTGAACGGGAATAAATCATAATCCGAACAGCTGTCACGATACTGCGTAATATCAAAAGCTCGACGTTCAAACGCCTTTCAGACGTGAATTTGCGTTGCCTAATCAGTTCGAAGGTGACGACGCCGACGGCCACGGAATCTTCTACCATACTAAGCGCACGCGCGAACTGGGCGAGCTCTTGGGCGATGTCTACCACAAGATTCTTGGTAAGCCTACCGCGATTTAAGAGACTCTGATGGGAAAGAAGTACTGTTGCATGGATGTTCCGCCTACGGCTCCCAGCGTGATTATGAAGCACGATGGAGTCTTGACACCTACTTTGAAAGTCTTTGATCAGATCTATCTCAATCAATAATCTCTTCGCTTGAACGTATTGCTTCTACTTTGCAGATATGGAGAACGCCATTCTGCGAGATCTTGAGAAGCGAGTCGTTGATTCGAGCACGAACCTTGTCCAAGCTGTCGACGCCGCCGCAGAACTTGATTGGTAATCCGCTCTCAGCTTTACGAGAAGTAGTGCTTGCATAGGCGAGCATAGCGTAAAACCAATGTGTTTTTGAGCATCTTTTGAGTCAGGAAATGGTTCTCGAGGACGGGCGCTGGCAGACTATTTTCCTGCTCGATGCTTCTCGTAGACAAGTTCGGTATCGCTGACTATAAGACCTGCATTGCAGCCTCTTGTCTCTGAGCATCGCCGCCAGAGAGTACAACTACTCCAGACCCGTCCTCACTCGAGAAAATGTCCTCGTCATACGCAATGGAAGGTTGGATCTCGACCCGACTCTCTGTTCATCGAACCTTTTCTCGAACTTTAGAATGACTCACTGTTGCCGCAGAAGATCCCGTCCGCTTCTTTTTCAAACCTTGTCACAGCGTAGGGCTTTCTGGCTTTAAATCTACTTGATTGATAGACCGAACTTCAGTCGACATTCTCGGATCCAGGCACGTGCTTCAAGAGATGACGGTTGACACGTTCGTCCCGAACGACACAGAGATAGAGGCGACAGGTAAGGTAACAACACTTCTCGACCAGTGCTTTGCGCATCTACGCTCAGGACGGTGCTTTTCTTTGCCAGATTGAAACCCGCTTGCTGCTCAGATTGTCAGAATCCAATATGCTGCGTCATTGGTTTTGAGGGAAAGAGGAACGGTGCTTTCCAGGAGAGCATTTAAACCGAGCAATGCCTGCAGGTCGCATCAACGTCATAACGGGGCCAAACTATTCCGGGAAGAGCGTGTACGTCAAGCAGGTACGAACTCAAGAATCCCGCTGAGGTGCTTTGCATATATACCCGTAGCTAGAGAGTCAATATCGAGGATTCAGAGAAGTTCGTCAGTTTTATCTGATCCTGGAACTCTAATGAGGGCATCCTGAAGGCCTTGTGGTATCTCAGGAAGTCCCGACAAGCAGTCTCTGCCCTCTCCATTTGAACCTTTTCTGGCACCCATCCAGGTAGCGCTCATCACCTTCCTGGCTCATATTGGAAGCTTCGTGCCCGCCGACGAGTGCACCGTCGGGCTTACTGACAGGTGACGTTCTGACCGTTTAAGCCTCTTGCCTGTCTGTGCGAAGAGGTGCAGGTACAAAGCTTGACTCGTTTTGAACGCAAAAATCTTACGTTCTAATTTCCTCCTTCACGCGAGGCGGTAGATGTGAAAGAGTAAAATACAAGGTCTGGTTTTCTTGCAGGATCTTCACCAGGATTGCGAGCAGAGAGACGATGGCCGTGGCCCAGTCTACTTTCATGATAGACCTTAACCAGGTTTCGGTCATGCTGAGGTGCACCCCACTTATTTCACTCGAGTCACCCGTTTTTTGGTGCCTTGAGCTCAGATAATCGTATATGCTTTCAAGGATCATCAGTATTCATGAATGGTTGCTTCTCTTCCTCGGTTCTGCTCAAGTTGCTGCATCGTTAGTTCAAGGAGAGACTCTCCGTCCAGCCGACTGAACCATCTCAAAACCCCTTTTGTTTCTCCAGGCATGCGACGGCTAGGTCTCTTTGCATCATAGACGAGTTTGGCAAGGGCACACTCACAGCTGGTAAGCACAGAAAATCTGCGTCGAAAGCCCGTGTGAAGCGCTGGAGGAACGGAGCATCCGGCCATCCACACGGCTTATTGTTCCACAAGCAGACCATGCTTGCCGTGTTTCCTGGCACTCAGCTGTGAATGTGTGAAGCCGGTTGCAAATAACACAAAGAAACTTGTTCTTACTATTGTTGCTTCTCGTCTGCAGACGGAGTCGGATTGCTGTGTGCAACTCTGAAGCACCTTGCTTCACTCAAGGCTCCTCCCAAGGTGAGTGTTCTGGGTGCAAGTTGGGCCACCTTAAAGCTGACCGCTTGGTTCACCAACTTGCACTAACGCTGACGATAACGCTGACGATGCTCCGTGCAAAGCTCTGGCACTGAACGCACGCGTCTTGATCAGGTCCTTGTCTGCACCCACTTCGGCGAAGTCTTGGACGAGACCTTCCTGCCAAGGGTAAGGGATTGTCTTTTCTATTCACAGACTGTAGCCGGCTCGCTCCGACCTTCTGATTCTTCTCGTCAACATCTTAGAACAGATCGTAGCATACCCTGTGCGACGCAGGATTGGTATATGGTGGGTTTTCAAGCAATGTCTGTTGTAAGAAAGCACACAAAGATCGTGAAGTGCTAACTTCTCTCGTTGACCTCCTCAGTCCAAGAACGTCCAGTTCTCGACGACGAGCATCCTGACGGAGCAGCAGCCTGAGGCTCAGCCGGCTGAGAACACGCGGGGCTTGCCGAAAGACATAACCTTCCTCTATAGGTACGAACTCATAAGCTTCGCTGTGGCTGTCAGCAGACTCCTGCGGTCGAGGCGAGTGTCGAAGCAGTTTTTAAAACCCTTCTGTCTCATCAAGTGCACTTGTTATTCAGTAATAGAGGCTTTCATCAGATTCTTGAGCGGAGAAAGCCGCAGCAATACTCCACGAAGCAGCGGGCAAACTTGTCTTCGCTTTGAATCGACAAGATTCGGAACGTCCTCCTCTTAACTGACAACGATCTCTACCGTGCAGGCTTGTTAAAGGCCACGCCGTCCCGAGCTACGGTGTACACTGCGCGGAGCTAGCAGGTCCGTGGTATTCCCATCCGCAGCTTTGTCACCCGTTTCACTGCGAGGTCGATTTTAAATAACATCTGACAACACAAATCCTTTCATTTAGAAGACGTTTTGATCTTAAAGTACCATCTCTGAAACGTTTGCCATGGATAGTTCCGCTAGCTTGTAGAAGAATCAGGTCCCAGTCCAGATTCATTATGAACGCCAGTTGAGCAAACAGCACTTCCCAAACACGGAGGACAACACGTGCAACAACGTTCTCGGATTCGGAGTCCTTGACCTCCAGGCGTTGCTCCTGACGTTCTCACGCGCGCCTCAGAGATCATCCAGTTCATCAAAGAAGGAAAGCCCATCGACAGGCTCCAAGGAAACAGAACGGTGGAGAAAGACCTGGAATACAAGGTCGGGTCCGGCACAGGGCGCTTCTAAACATGCTCGTATTGATCCGCTTGACTAGAAGTGATCAAGAGCAATGCCCAAGCATGTCCAGCCTTCTGGAATTCAAACATCCGGACACGGCTGCCAAGTTCATGAGCAAAGAGCGGGAGGTTCCTGTCAAGCACTCTTATTCGATTGTGCTCAAATCTGGATCTAAAATGGATGTCCTTTTTCCTGGCAGGCCCTTGTCGAAAAACTGCTCGCCTTTGACTGTCAAAGCGGAGACCCAAAGGAGTTCCTGAAACAGATCTTTTCGCCGGCTCCAAGTGTCGAAGCCACCGCTAGTGAACCATAGTTGCTATCGTCGTGATTCGTTAGCTGATCGCCTAGGATAGCTGATCTTCTAAGAGCACGAAACTGCGCCTGAATACATACTTGACTCGTTCAACAACACTGCCTGTGCAAGTACGTTCTTCATCCGCGGATTCGGATCTTCTGGTAGATGATTGAGAAATCAGCCTCGCTTGAGCTGCCGGGCCTGTGCCCTTCCATCTTGTTCACTGTTCGATTCCGATCAGCAGACTTCCGCCCAGAGCCAACACTGAAAACGCAACGCCCTGTTAGCCGATCAGCAAGGCCAAAGGCAAGGTCGTTGGATCGAGTATAGAACGGTTTTGCTGATGGACAAAGATCATCGGTTTGATCATTAGTGCTGCAGCCGAATACCAGTGGCAGCTTACGTAAAGCATGGCTAGAGTTTTGGCTCCATTTGATCTGATATTATAAAGAGCTCTCCTTCCGACGGTCGACACAACGGTCACGGTTGCTCGGGCCAGCGTGCCAGTCGCACCCGCCCTTCGCCCACGCCCAGCGGCGCGACCAGCCAAGCCGGCCGCGGGGCCCGCAGGTGCTGCGAATCATAGGTGAGTTGACCATCGATCTGGTCTTCTGTTCATCTGACGGCTCGCAGTCAAGTTGCTTATCTCCTTGATGGTCCTTGACGTGGATGCTTGCAAACCGTAGATGAGAACCAAATCAAAATGATGGCCAGCAAAACAAACATATGACCCATGTGGGTCATCATTAAATTTACAGCTTCAAGTAAAGGTATGAACAGTCTGGCACACCGGGCTGATCAGCTGCAGCACCGGGACTAGCACACCGACAAACGAAAGGGGAATCCTCGCCCCTTCCGCAGCGGATGGCCGGGTTCGAGAATCGAACACACGACCTTTCGGTCCAACCCCTTTTAGTGTGCTAGGTTAAGCACGACGCTCAACCAACTGAGCTAGCCCGAGGAGGCTACAGCTTCAAGTTCATGGCTGCCATTCTCTCCAGCAGATGGGCGATTCGCTTGCTATCCTACCCTACCAACTTGATGGGACTCTGCTCTTTGAAATTTCCACCTGTAAACTCACTGCAGAGCAATGACAAGCGTCTTTAGGTTTCCTGCTTTCAGTTGGTAATGGTTTGTGCTTCGAGATGGCGGGGGTCACGGAGCATCTGGGCCGCACGCAGTGGCCTGGATGTAGCCGATCACCAAGAAGTTCTTCGCGTTTGCAAATGAGCAGTGCGTCTCACCTGCTCGCGCCAAGGGTGACGTCACACCATGCATCCTGCCAATGCACCTTCTTAGGGGAGTCTCTAGTCTGCCCCCAAAACCCTCGCTTTCAACATCGGGCTATTGGCTTGCGGGTCGAGGGAGTGAAACAGTCTTCTTCGCCTTCGAGAAAGCTTTCTGCAGCTTCGCTGTGTTCCTGCATTTGGAATGGCTCATGTCAAGGTAGTGCTTCTAGGAGGTGCGTCAGTGCTGCGTCTGTGGCTGAGACTGGGGCGCCCACGGAGACAGAAGCAGCGCAGGAAAGGGCGGAACTGGGCGCGGGCGCAAGGACGCTGCTTCTTTGGCAAGCTCGGGCAAAGCCAGGTATGTTTGGGACCGTTCCTCTGCTGGCTGATTCAGCCCTTCCCTCCTTTCTTTCCAACAATTTTTGTTTGCTTGATGTTGGAGTTCATTGGAGCAGCAAAGCGCTGGCAGTGATGCCCCTTCCTTGCACATGAAAGCTTTTGGCTATACCGCTGTGTGCATTGGATGCGAGTCGCCTCTAACTAAACCAGCTGGAATGGGCAAGAGAAAGCTGTGTGTCCGAGAGCTTTCCTCTATCATTGCACGGCCTTGAAAGGTCCATAAGAGAGTCTGTCAAACGTACATCGATCCTTTTTTAAAGGAGAGTTGTCAACGTCTGTGCGTAGGTTGACTACTCAGACTGTGGGTTGTCTTCGCTGCACGCAATGTCAGGCATAGAAGATTGAAACTTCACATTGCAAATCTTCTTCCCAGGTTCGTCAAGAAAAGCGCCCCAGCACCGACCTGATCAGCTCGAAACCTCCCCAGCTTCTGAGCATCCTCTAGGCTCCGAGCAAACTGTAGCCACCGCTAAAGCAATCAAAGCCCCCTCAAGAAGAAAACCTGGCGCACTACTGGACTCCATCAGAACCAAAGTTCTGAACGCTTCGGAAGACGTGGTCGTGAAAGGCGCTCCCGAGAGTAATCTGAAGGCAAGGAAACCGGTGGCGCCACATGAGGATCGACGGTTGGGAATAGGCGTCGGCGAATCAGCCTCGCCCAAAATCCCCGGCCCCATTCAGAATGAGGTGCCCGTACTCTGGAGTGAGGATGGAGCCCGGAAAGGGGGGCGAGCTGTTGGGGGATCCCCTCGGGGCAGTGTGAATGGGACTGCATCGAAGGTGGCGCCACCGGAGGGCGGCGCTGATGTCATCAGCTTCAACGGGGCGCTGTGGGCGGTGGCGGCGGCTGCGTCGAAGATTGCGAACGGGGGGGTGGTTGAGCAGAAGTCCACAGGTGCGGGGGAGGCCTTGCCGGGGGGGGTTTCAGAACGAGGGGCCCTCCGTCTTAACAGAAGGCTCATTGCCAATGGGGCGTCCTTTCATGCGGCAGATTTGAGAGGGAGCGAGGGGGCGGAAGGACCTTCGGAAGAACAGAGTTCGGCGGTCATGCACGTAGGGGGATTGCCGAAGACTGCAGCAGAAAGAGGTGCCGGTCTGAAAGCGAAGAGCAAAAAGGCAGGGCCTGCAAGCGCCAGCGGTCAGGGGACTGCGTTTGAGGACGGCGTGATGGAAGCATTGCGCAAGAACATGATCGAAGCTCTGCGCGAGAAAAGACCGGCAGGTGCGGGGCCGCCGTCCGCCGGTCCAGGGGGCTCTGTAAGCGAAGCAGGGTCGAGCGGGGCGCTTGGAGAACTAGAGCGGCCAGACGTGTCGGGTACCGAGGAGGAGAGCGGTCGGACGGATTCGGGGCTGTCGGCCAGCACGTCGGGCCGAGACGCCGCCCCAGCTCGGAGCCGGGCGCGGAAAGCGAAAGTGTCTCTGGCCACCGAAATTCTGATAGAGCAGGCCCTGTCAGAGGGGGAGGCGCCGAAGGAAGCACCTGTTCGAAAAACTAGGAAGCGGGTGCAAAAGGTGGTGGTGGTCGAGGGGCCAGCGACGGGGGAAGGGGAGAAGCCGAAGCGGGTTAGGAAACGGGTTAGGGTGCGGTCAGCGGAGGTTGAGGGTGGACCGCCGGATCTTGGTGGGGCAGAAAACAAGAGCACAGACGCGGAAGAAGATAGAGAGGGGGTGGAGGTTTCAGAGGGGTCGAAAGGGGATTCGAGGAGCTTTAGAGCGCGACGTGGGAAGTTGCCAGCCTTGGGGGCTGCGACGTCCCCGGTAGAGACTGTTGGGAGGGAGCGGATGCAGGCAGGGCAGATCAGCAGACCGGTTCAAAAGAAGGAAAACAGCGGAAGCACAGTGCCAGCTATCGTGGGATCGATGATTCTGGGAGCTGCGTCTGGAAACGAGCCAACAGCTGTCCAGAGCCTAGGGGGCTTAGGGCCGAAGCTGGCAACTCAGAGTGTAAATAAGGGTTCGTCCTCCAAAGAAGGTTCGCGAAAAGGGGGTACGGAACATACGTTGAGGGGCAGAACTGGGAGCTTAAAGCCAGCCACGAGTCAGGTCCCTCTGGGGCCGATCCAAGCCCTGCGCGCCTCCGCCCCGAGCATCAGTTCCAGCGAGTCTGGCACTGTCGTCAAGGGTCCAAAGGTCGCCACGAACCGGGCGGGAAGCGGGCCAGTTTCGCTTGACGTCGAAGAGGGGTTCCGGGGGCCAAAGGTCGCCACAAACCGGGTAGTGGGCGGATCGCTGGATGGAATGGAAGCAGAGGAAAGCGTCGCTGAGGGGCCGAAGTTGGCGACCATGAAAGTGCCGTTGGGTCCGATTGCAGCGCTGCGTGCAGCGGCCAGCCAGCCAGCCAACGACCTCGCGCCAGCTGTCAGGATCGCGGACGAGGTTCTCGAGGTGGGGCCAATTCAAGTGCTTCGGTCTTCTGGGAGGCATGCCGTTTCGGCAGTCACAAAGAGGAGCGCCCCGCTGGATTACCTGTCAGATCTCGAAGAGGAGGAAGAAGAATTCGAGATTGGAGAGGGGGAACTCGACGATGGGCCGATTCGGGGTCTGAGATCCTCTGGTGGGCGTGCTGGGGTTGGGTCCTCTTATGGGGCGGCTGCGCTGGACTACCTCTCTGACCTTGAAGAGGAGGACGGGGAAGGCATCGAGGAGGAGACGGCCGAGACTCCGGTGGGGGGCTCCGTTGCCTCAGGGGTCCAGGGTGCGCAAAACCCCCTGAAGAACAGTTATTACAGCGACCATCTGATGGAGTCGCATTCGAAGACGAAGTTCGTGTGGGGGAGGCAAAATGCACACGCCAAGGAGGGGACGTTTCTCGAGCAGTTGGACTACAGCATCGAGCCCCCCGAAGCTGAAAAAGTTGCAGAAGAAATGCCGATCGGGGGGCAGCGGAAGCGAAGAAGGGGGATGCGATCAGAGTCTCCCAGCAGATCTGGGGAGTCCGTAAATAGAGGGACGGGAGAAAGTTCACAGGGAGAGCAGAAGCCGACAGGTGGCGCAAAGCCCAGTAGCGAATTCCTGCTGATGTACGCGACGTGGCGGGACTTGAGCGAGGGCCGGCTTGACCCTGCGGGTTACGAGGTGGTTAGCGAGAAAACCGGGGCGGTTATCGGGGTGGTCAGTGCGCTGGAACCACTCACGCCGGCGGCCGAGAAAGAGATGGAGGAGACGGGGCTGCAGCTGCACACGGGCCTGCTGCGCATGACAGCTGTCGCGGGGTTTGTCGATGAGTACGAGAGCGAACGGAGAACACCGGCAGGCTCGGCCGGAGTTCCTTCGGGGATTGAACAGAGGGGTTTTGTCGAGAGCGAAGCGGAAAGTGCGTCCGCTCTGTTTGGAGGGAGCGAGGGCAAGGGGGCCGGAGACGCTAAAGACGACGAGGAACTAGAGCGGGAAGAATTGCTAAATGCACTCCGTGAGTTTGACGGCGAGGAGGGGGTTCAGAGTGAGGGGGATGAGAGTGATAGCGATTGGGAGGAACTTGAAGATGACACAGACAGTCTAGCTAGTCTTGACGAGCTGAAGGCGGCCCTGGGGGGGTCCGACAGCGAGGAAGAAGACGAGGGAGGCGCAGGCGCTGCGCAGCGGGAGTATGCGATTCCCGTCATCGGCGAGTACATTGCTGACGTCAGCGTGAAGGAGCGGCGGATACGTGTGACGCTTCCTGGTTCGCTGGACAGGATCAGCCGGCGGCCGGCGATTCTGAGGGGCCTGGGTATGGCGCTGTACAAGTAAGGAGCCTCCCCTGCTGGATCCACTCAATTTGATCTGTTTCACTGTTCAATGCCGGTCGATCTGGCAAAAAAGATGTTTGTGGTTTGTGTATGATGTCCCAGGGTGCTAGGTCTTACAGATAGTTCCGTTTTCCATTTACAGGTTGAAGAGTGTTCGTGGCTGGATTTGGCCGCATCAAGTTCGCAACCCTCTGAATGTTGACGTCTTCTCTGTGCTCACCCAAACCTTGTTCGCCCCACGCCCTTTCGAGACTCCCCTGTTTATATACACCTTATTTTGGCCCGTTGATTCTCTCACTTCAAGGTGATGAGTTTGTTGTATAATCCTTGCTTGAGATGCACGGATTACTTCGTTTCGATTCAAACGTGTTTCGGAACATACATATTTTTGCTTTCTTGGTGCAAAAATTCCGGCAGTGGCGTCATCATCTCATTCGATGAGCATTTGTCTCTCTTGGCCTTACTTCGTCTGTCTCCTTCGTTAAAGCGGTTCTGAGCTGCTGAGTTCCTCTCGCAGAAAGAGACCAGCTTTTTTTGGAGATACGTTCGCGGCCTTTCCCTTTGCAGGGAGACTATTCCGACAAACGGATAGTAGCCGTCCCAAAGAAATGCACTAAAATGAACCTAATCTCACCCCAGGTATTGCTCCGGCAAGAACCAGAGTGTAAAGACGCTCGCAGAGGTGAAAGAGAAAGCGAGGGGGGGCCGGGCGGGCGACGGCCGCGAGCAGAAGCGGAGCCTGGCGCGGCAGAACTCGACTGTGCATCCGCAGATCACATACATACCCACGGAGAAAGAGGTGGGTGCAGTTTAGACGCGCATTTCTTAGTTTGAAACAAGACGTACATCTGCAATGTAGAAAGATGTGTGCGGCAGCTTTGAGGTTTTGGATACGTCTTCTGCAACTCCAAAGAGAGGCGCGCATGCGCAGTCCACGTACGATGGAAGCAGGTGGGCGAAAACACCGAAGTCGTGAAGGACGCTGCCTAGAATTCTCGGGAAGTTCTCAGTGGCGGTCTGGAGAGCTTCGGAGCAACTGTTCATACCTGAGTCGATCTCATCGGTTGCCAAGACACTTTTCAATATCTGTTCGAATCGTTCACAAGAGCTGCCGTTACGAATCATCTTCGTTGTATTCGACGCTCTCCTTTCTCTTTTCTACAATTTATGGTTTGCTTTCTCTTTCTACAAAGAACACTCTTAAGGAGCCACTTCCTTGTCCTAAAAGGCTGCTCTGCAAACATATTAACTAAAATTTTCCTCTTTCGTTTCATTATGCAGTTGCTGACTGACGGGCGAGAGGACATCCTAGAGGATATCGAACTCGTGGGCGGTTTCGCAGCGGCCACAAACGCGCTCGGGCTCTCCCGTCAGAAGCGACCGATCGGGTTCTGGGAAAACAAGCTCCACCTAGACGCGGAGATTGAGCTGTTCAACTACTCACGGTAGGTCCCTTTTTTGAGGAGCCCTTCCCTCGTGCGTCGTTACTTTTCATGTCACTTGGCACCAGGCTCAGAATCCTTCACTTCAAGGACTCCATCTTCTCTTGGCTCATGTGGCACAGCGTGCACAAGCCTCTCACAGGCGTACATTTGGCAATACGTAGCCTCAACCAGTTTATTGAGTTAGGTTACATATTGACCTGCACTCTGCGGCCAAACGCTTGAATTTCTGATCTCGGATGCACAGATGGACGAAGCGCACCAACTCGGAGACTGGGGAAGTCTACTGGGTCAATCTGCTGAACGACATGGTGGCTCGGGAGAAGCCCCCGCCCCCGGACAGCCTCACCCCGCCTCTCCCGGTCAGCTACCGGGAGGAGGACGTCGACACGGCGTGCATGCCCAAGCGGAAAGACGTGCAAGAAGCGGGGAGGTGAGGCGCACAATCTGCGATTCTTCAGCTGAAAAGCCTCACGCTCTCAGGGTTCTACCGTTTCCCTACTACATCGCTTTCAGGTCACTTGATATTGGGAATGTCAGTGAGCGCTGTATTGTATGTCCGAGCAGAAGGACGTGTAGAAGGGGGCAGGTGAGTCGCTCATCTCATGCTTTACTAGCGTATCTTGTCGCTCGGTGTCGACACTCTTGAGTTCTCACAGGGCTGTGAGAGTGCTGGAAAGGGTCCCGTTTGCTAGCTGGATATGGGCGTCAAAGAGAGAGTTATAGGGCATTTGGTGGCGTCCAGCTTCTTTCCATGTCGCCTTTGATTTCAGAACACAAAGAGGATTCAGGTCAAGTTGAAACAATAACGAGCCCAAGCGGAAGACGTCTAAGAAGGCTACAAGGCGGGCGCACTTTCTGGAGGTCTCACCTCTCACCTCTTTGCACTTGTCAGCCCAACAACCTTCAAATTCTCCGTTGTCGCAGGTGGGACCTGCACCACGCGATTGTCTCACATGGGGGGTACACGGCAGTCGGACGCGAGCTAGGGCGGCAGACCCCCCCTCGCCTCCCAGAGGGCGCTCCGCGTCTCCGTGAACAGTCGTCCAAATACGCCTTCCCCGAGATGCTGGTCAGCGCGATCCGCAAAGTGATGAAGGAGAAGAACCTGACCAAGCTGCCCAGCATCCGAGACTTCAAGGAAATGGTGAGATAGGCAATAGCGGCCTGTTGCCTTTTGTATATGTCACCAGGCAGTTTGACCTCAGCTGTCATGAAGGACTCGCTTATCTGCTCCGGACTGCCCAGCACTTGGGGCCTGTGGCCTGGACTCTCCCATAAATTTCTCCGTTGGCTCCCCGGTTCTTTCTGTTCTTTCTTGAGCCAAGCCCACCTGACGACACTTCTAGGTGGTTAGCTCCACTGTCGTCATTTGCTCACGGCACCCGAAGTACTTGCTGACGTCCATTCCTATCTTCCCCACGGCTCACGAGGACCTGGCTGACGTCATTCCCTCCTTCTCATATCACTGGAGCCTTGCTAACGTCATCCACCTCCCACTTGCAGGGTCGCAACGACATTGTGTTAGGGTTCCGGCGCCACGGCGGGGTCCTCGCGGTCGCCGAGATGATGAACGTGGAGCCGAAGGTCGAGCTGAAGCCGGGCCCGTGGACGCTCGAGTCGGCCGCCGCCGCGCTCAGTGAATACGTCAACGAGAAGGCGGCGCGCACGGGGCAGCCGCGGTCGATGCCCACGCTCAAGGAGCTACAGCAGGCGGGACGGAGCAATTTGCGGTATGTGATCCAGCACTTCGGGCAGAAGGTCATGGCGGAACAGCTGGGGCTGCCGCCGAACCTGAGCTCGCACGAGAAGAAGCGCCTACGCGCGGCGCAGACGGCCGCCGAGGGGCGCGCGGGCCAGAGCGTCGCAGAGCTGCGCGCGGAGGCGGAGCTGCGCGCGATCCGCAGCCCGTGGACGCTCAAGTTGGCCGCGGCCGCGCTGAAGGAGTACGTCGACGAGAAGGCGGCGCGCACGGGGCAGCCGCGCGCGATGCCGACGCTCAAGGAGCTGCTGCAGGCCGGGCAGGGCGACCTGCGGTATGTTATTCTGCACTTTGGGCATAAGGTTATGGCGGAGCAGCTGGGGCTGCCCCCGAACGTGAGTACGCACGAGAAGAACCGCATGCGCGCGGCGCAGGTGGCGGCAGAGATCCGCGCAGGACAGAGCGTGGCGGAGCTGCGCGCGTTGTGGAGTAAGAGACAGAAGGTGGCACAGCTGGCGCGGTTGGGAAAGCGAGGGGACGGGGGGAAGGTCGGGAAATAGATGTGTAGGCTGCAGTATGCTGGAATGGAAAATGTCGCTTTTCGGCAGCTAGAGCAAGGCTTACTCGAATGTGACAATTGACCTCGTCAAATACTGACCCACTGATTGATCTGGCAACTGCAAAACGTGTGGGAATGTGCGTCGTTACACCAGAAATCGGGAAGAAGTGCATGTTCCGCAATAGCTGATTGCAATTTCTGCTGCATGAGCGTCGAGTTGCGTCTGGCTGTTTGCATTATGCTGATGAGTCAAGTTGCGTGGTCATTTGCATGATACGCACTGACCCATTCTGAGCGCAGGCTCACGTGCAGAAAGTGAGGTATGCCTTGCAGTGTGCATACAGAGTCGATCTGATTGATTGCAATATTTGTACTGCATGATGCAATTTATCGCTGGGACTTCATGCTTGATTTTCATTTATAGCAAGCTATGCCCTATTCACATGCGTAGCTGCTACGTGTGCTACGCAGCCTACGGAGCCGGGGTGTAGCGTCAGTTTGCTACGGGGGGTGAACTTAGATGCCGCAAAAGTTGCTACGAAGGCAGTCCTGGTTGCAGGATTTCACATTTACATGGTATGTGGGCTTGAGTGTATGCATAATCTAGACTATATAACATTCGATTTCGAGCTTTCGAAGGCTCAATTGAACGTGAAGTGTCGAAAATTGGAATCACTCCGTGCCGCAGCCGCAAGCCGGTACGGAAGCTACGGGGGTCAGAATCTGCGGCAAAAACTGGTTCCGTAGCGGGTTCGGTAGCGTCCGTTCGGTTGCTTCCGTTGCGCCAAAAACTCATAATCGACATTCACATTTCGTATAGCACTGTCGCGTCGGATGTGTAGCCTCCGTAGCACCAAAAAATTCTACCCATGTGGACAGGGCATTACCAATGATTTTACTAATTTTCTTATTGCAAGTTAACCGCCACCGACAGTTACTGTTAGGAACAGATCTATAGGAGGGTATATGGTCACACTTTCAGTAATGTGCAAGCCTAACTTAATGATTTTGGCAACGGAAGTGTTCACTAACAGAGGCAGGCCCGCGAGGGACGGGATTGTCGGTACAGCTGGTTTGGTGGTTTTGGGTGTAGAGCGCGTGATTTTGTCCGTTGGGGTTTTTAGTTTGTGTCTGGAGTTCCTGAAGTCTAGTGAACACACTTCCGTCGCCATTATGCCTAATGCAAACCGTACCGTACGCTGCACTTAGCACATGCCGCCACAAGCACATGGATACTACCATGGCTAGGCAAAGACTGGAAGTTTTTGTGCTGCACCATGTAGTGACAGTGCTTGCAGCTGTCTGATTCAGGCGTTATTTTTACTTGCTTACATCATAAAAGTTTGGTCGGCAACATTACCTAGCCGAATGCTGTCCATTAGAAAAAGAGTCAGTTTGGAAGCCGTTTGAGCAACTAGCTGGAATGAAGTATTCATTCCATGTCTCACATTTCTTCAAAGTACGATATACGCATCTGGAATAGTTGCGTCAAGAGAGATAATCTTAGATGCAACAGCCGAGTTCTATTCAAACAATCTCGACATGCAACATTTGCGTTGGACAAATAGACCTTTTGAGGAAGCGGAAGAGATCCAGTTCTCAGAAACAGAAACTAAACAGAGTGATTCTTTGAATTTACAATATCGACAAAACACAGTGATTCTTTGAATTTACAATATCGACAATGTCATGTTACAGCATCGCAAGTAGCAACTAATCTCTACTGCCCTCCCCTCAGCCTGAGCACCAGGTGCAGGGTCGACTCCTTCTGAATGTTGTAATCAGCAAGGGTACGCCCATCCTCCAACTGCTTGCCGGCAAAAATCAGCCTCTGCTGGTCAGGCGGGATACCCTCCTTATCCTGAATCTTAGCCTTCACATTATCAATGGTGTCGCTGCTCTCAACCTCTAGCGTAATGGTCTTCCCAGTCAGGGTCTTGACAAAGATCTGCATACCACCCCTCAGCCTGAGCACCAAGTGCAGGGTCGACTCCTTCTGGATGTTGTAGTCAGCCAGGGTACGCCCATCCTCCAACTGCTTGCCGGCGAAAATAAGCCTCTGCTGGTCTGGTGGGATGCCCTCCTTGTCCTGAATCTTGGCCTTGACATTGTCGATGGTGTCGCTGGACTCAACCTCAAGCGTGATGGTCTTGCCAGTGAGGGTTTTGACGAAGATCTGCATGCCTCCGCGCAGCCGTAGCACCAGGTGGAGAGTAGACTCCTTTTGGATGTTGTAGTCGGCCAGGGTACGACCATCCTCGAGCTGCTTGCCGGCAAAGATCAGACGCTGCTTGGTCCGGAGGAATACCTGAAAAGGCAAAAGCAATATGTAAGGGGGAAGCCGGATTGCTTGCCAACCACAATATTTCCTTCCCGAGACCTTACTGCTATGGAAGAGCTAGAAGAAGCGCCAACTGCTTTGCAGATGAAGTGAACAAAACCCGCTCAATGCAGATGAAGGGGAACAAAACCCGCTCACAAAAAAAAAAGCATGTAGCAATCTACACACTGCTTTCTGGCACTCTTGCACGCAAACCCTAAAAGAACAATGTCAATTTTTTAACAGCACCACTCAGCAGATCCTAAAACCCTAAAAAGTAAGAGTTTGCAGCACACCTCATGCCATAGAGCCGACAATTGTTGCAAAGCTGCAAGAACAAACCCTATTTTGCAAACCAAAAAAAAAAACCTACTCACCCTCCTTGTCCTGGATTTTCGCCTTAACGTTGTCGATGGTGTCGCTGGACTCGACCTCAAGGGTGATGGTCTTGCCAGTGAGGGTCTTCACGAAAATCTGCATGCCACCACGCAGGCGCAACACCAGGTGGAGGGTAGACTCCTTCTGAATGTTGTAGTCCGCCAGAGTGCGCCCATCCTCAAGCTGCTTGCCAGCAAAAATCAACCGCTGCTGGTCAGGGGGAATGCCTGTTGCACAGCAGGGAATAGCGTTACTTCAACAGCCAGCACTTGTGCAGTAGGAAAGAAGCTTCAAATGCTTGACGTCAATGTTGCCTGACGTGACTGTGATAATTTAATGCGTCCCTCAGGTACACTCAAGGCATACAACTTGGACATGGACGAAAACATCTGAAAGCAGCAAGAGTGAGGAGAAGCCCCCAACAAAGCAGCAAAACTATTAATATTGCAAGCAATTACATACCAAAGAGCAGCATATTCTCTTGAAAACATGCGAAGGAACATGCAAAAGACATAACATTCCGCAAACCCTATAACCGACTGCTCACACTTGTAAACACCATTATGGGTCAACCCTAGCAACTCTTACCTTCCTTGTCCTGAATCTTTGCCTTCACATTGTCGATCGTGTCGCTGCTCTCCACCTCCAGGGTGATGGTCTTGCCGGTCAAAGTCTTGACAAAAATCTGCATCCCTCCCCTCAATCTCAGAACCAGATGCAGGGTGGACTCCTTCTGAATGTTGTAGTCAGCCAGGGTCCTCCCATCCTCCAACTGCTTGCCGGCAAAGATGAGACGCTGCTGGTCCGGAGGGATACCTGACGAGCACAAACAAAAAGCATTAGCAAGCAAGTATTGAAGAGCAAACCTGAGACTGCGGGAACAAGGAACAAGACACAATACCTCCATTGGAAAGACGTAGAGGTACAGATAGAATAGACAGTTAATAGACAGAAGATCAATCAACCAGCGCATGCTTTTACTAGCATCAAGAATCAAGCACAAGCTATGAGCAGCATCGAGAACAAGCAGAAACTTGAAAGCTCCAAACCCATGACTTCAGGCCTGAGATGAACTACCAGCAAAGCCACCCACCTTCCTTATCCTGAATCTTGGCCTTCACGTTGTCAATGGTATCGCTGGACTCCACTTCCAGGGTGATGGTCTTGCCAGTGAGGGTCTTCACAAAGATCTGCATCCCACCCCGCAGCCTGAGCACCAAGTGAAGAGTGGACTCCTTCTGGATGTTATAGTCAGCCAGGGTTCTGCCATCCTCCAGCTGCTTGCCAGCGAAGATGAGCCTCTGCTGGTCAGGAGGGATTCCTTCCTTGTCCTGAATCTTGGCCTTTACGTTGTCGATGGTGTCGCTTGACTCCACCTCCAGGGTGATGGTCTTCCCGGTCAGGGTCTTCACAAAGATCTGCATGATGGGCGTTGCTGTAGGATGGCTTCGCTGTTGCTGTAGGATGGCTTGAGAACAGAGGGAGAAGAAACTTGGGCGGGCGCTCTTGCTTGCAAACTGCGAAGAACTCCTGAAATTTGGACTCTCAAGAATGCTTGAAATCCGAAGCTTTATGTTTTGGAGGGCGCTCCCGCTTGAGAGTTGCACTTGCAGTCTGCACACTGCAGCCTGCAGGGCTGCAGTTGAGCTGTGCACAGTCAGCTGCAGGGCGGCCAACATGAAGACCGGTCAATATAACCCGGGCACTTTATTTGTGCCAGACATACCATGAGCTCTGACCGGTGTATCACCCGGGAGATCTTGTCCAACTTCCGAAGCCCGGTCCCAACGGTTCCACGTGGGCGGGAACCGCCAGTTCCTTCTAGGGGTTTCCATTGAACTCTTGGCAACTTGCGCGACACCGCGTAACCAAGGGTAACGAACCCGGTATCCGATACCGCGTACCTAGGTTACCTTAGTAGGCGGCCGGTACGATACCGTGCCAGGCCTTGCGAGATGCTACGCGTGCTTGCGCGCGCTCTTCTACGCATGCCTGCCTGACACGGTTGCACGCATGTAGTACCGTACTAATGATGCAAAGTTGAAGCCATAATATTACCTGGCTATAACAGCTAAAACTCTTTAGCAGGCACAAGTTCGATATCAATCTTCCTGCTTCATTCTGGTGCCTTCGTAAAACATGAGAAGACTTTTCTGTGAAACCGTGCGTACTGTTGCTCGCGCGCAGTGTGTACAATACAACATCCTGCGAGGCTTTGGCATTTGCATGCCTTTTGCATGTACCATGTCCAGTCTGATTGGAGGGGACAACTCATCCAACCTGCAATATGCCTCACATGCACTTGCAGTCCGTACCACCACATGCATGGCAACTAAACATGCATGGCAACTAAGCCCGCACGCACGTCTACCTTTATCATGTGGAATTTCTCTCTATAAAAACGGAGGTTGCATCGAACTTCCCTTCTTGGCATGAGCTAGTCGATGTAAGATTGCCAACCAGATTTGTGGGACTGATCAACCGAGGAAGTTTCGACACCCACATTGCATAAGGAATCTCCTCACCGAATTCTTCTTGGTTGTCTCGCATACTTCTCAATGGAGTAGTACCAAAGAAAAGAGACGGTCTAATGTCTTGAGACTGTGTGCACAATTGTATCGCACTGCCGCAAAAGCATCGTATGAATCAAAGCTCCAATAGCAGACTCACTCAATCTATAAATTACAAAAGGACTACCGCTGGCAACTTTACTTGGGTCCACTATTTTGAGAAGGGCCGCAACGCTCCACCATCACCTCGTACAACTGCTTTCCGTTCTGCACAGAGAAGATGCCGGCGGAGAGTCACGAGTCAGCGAAACAAGCAAGGCATCTAGTAAGAATCTCCGGGTCCCAAGTATACATTCCCCTCTAGAGTGGTCGCTCTTGCATCCAGTTGCAAAAGTGAACGTTTCGAACGAGCACAGACCCTTCAATGACACTCATTCTTAAGGGCGAATCAGCGGCTCGTTTTTAGACCAATATCCCCACAGTTCTCAGGTCAATGACAGACAGACGTTTATGACGCAACCGACAACGCCGATTCGACCTCGGCAAGACCACTTCGACAGCAAATCTTTTAGGAACAATGTGACTTACCAGGATTACGGGGAAGAAATGAATCTGACCCTCTGGTTTGGTTTGTGTCTCCTTGAAGTAGACTAGTACAGGGAAGTTGGGCCACCAAAACTCCCAGTTCGTGAAGGTGTCAAACCTGTGACAAGCGTGCACATGACCTGTCCGCATGACTTCGTCTCGTCTCTCCTCTTTCATTGGTGCACAACAAAGGGATTGCATTGAATGAAGCGGAGAAAGAAATCTTTGTGAGAACTAGTCTGCCCCACAGAATATGTCAGTGGCTGCTCCCCTACCATTCGTGACAAACTCGCTGCTAATCTTTGTCATGTGCAAATGCGCAAGTCAAGATGAAAGAGGGGGTAAATAGGTCACTCAACTGTTATTGATCGTGAATGTACAGGTCGGAATTCATTCGCAGATGAGACTCGTCAGCGAATTGGTTAGTACCAATTCTGGTCAGGTCGGGGGTTCGGAATTTAGTGTTTCTATATGATATCCTCTCAGACCGTCCCCCCAGGCTCTAAGGGCCGTCAGGCATCGGTTTCAGCTCTTCCAATGCATCGCGTTTGCATACCACTATCCGCAAAAGCTCAGAGCTTCGGACCCACCTCCATCTGTTCTCGCCGCCCACGAAGGTGTTCTCGCCAGACGACTCCAACTCTTTGCCAATCAACACGCTCTGCACAACCACGCTATGTTTAAAAGGTCGGCACTGCTTTCCATTCTTTCGTCGAGCAGCCATTCGGGTGGGCTTCGGAACTGGAGACGAAAAGAATCCGCAAGCACTACTCTGACGGGCCAACTTCGAGAGGCGACCTGGAACGTTCTGTCACGGCTAACCTCTCCCTTCTCGAGCTTCGATATGATCATGTCAAACAAACTTCTTTTCAAAACCTTCACAGGCTGCAGAAAATGACGACAGATTAAGAAGCCCATTAGAGAACCTTTTAGAGTCCTCGACAGTGGGGAGAAGAAGAGATCTTGAGAGTCCACCATTGGCGGGATCGTCAGACACTGTACCGCACACCAGAAACACCCTCGACCTTTTCGCAGGCAGTGGGAAAGGGGATTAGAACAGGTTGATTCGAAGACTCGACCAATAAAGACTCGGCCGTATTGCAATAGATTTCAGCTCTCGAAGATTTCAACCCTGGTTGGGAAAGGCTTGGTATCAGCCATGGCTTCAAACTCGCTGCCATCGTTTGATGGCACTCGACAGATTGCACATGAAATGGCGGCGCTTTTCAAAAACTACCAAAACTCAACCGATGACGGCTCGGAAAAAGGAACGGCTTGTGCAGAGGCGACAGTCATGTCTGAAGAGTATACCAGGGTTTCCTTGTCAAACACGAACTTGACTCGAGACGTTTGGACGAGCAGAAGCGCCCCGAGAAGACCAAACGGAGCTGCCAACAGTTCAGCCTTGGCGCCAATGGCGAGAGTGCCAGCAATACCTGGGGAGAGAGGCAGTCGCGCTGAGAACAGAAGTTGAAGCCTGACTTGAATCCCTGAGGCTCCATGCATGCGACCGAGACCCCCAGAGTTGCGAAGAATGGACTGTGTATTATTCAGGATGTGAAGGTCAGCGACATGCAGTGACGACTCGGGTAACAATAAAAGAGAGGAGGTCTTAATCCAAACGGAGGAGGAGTTTTGAAGAGGTTTAGAGATCTCGTCTTTCAGAATTGTTCCTCCTTAAGGAACGTGGGAAAGAAGGTATGAAAGTTGGTTTGCGGACCTATGCTCAGAGGCACGGGTAGAGAATTTCCTGCTCTGATCATGGAGGAAAAAGAGCGTGCGGTTGAGATGCTTGTTGGTTAAACCTTCAGAGGATTTGTGAATAAGTAAGAAGCAGAGACGAATTACAATCGTAGTGGGATCTCATTGATCGATGAGATCCCACTTGTCCGTAGATGGCAAAAGGATTGAACTGGAAGAAAACCCGTTTAGCCTGTCCAGAGACTTCCTAATTGCAGTTGATTGGGGATGATTGTCAATTAGATGCAATCGATGCGTCTAACGATGCCTCACCTAGAAGGGACAACGCAAGACGGTAGTCAGGCTCTGGAATGACGACTGACTTGTCCACCTTAGAGGCCTGCACCATAAGGGAGTGGGTAAGCTAGTTGCTCTCATACTGAACACACCCACGAATGATGTTGCTAGGATCAAGGATGCGGGCCCTTAGAAATAAGGGTGCCTGTCTCCAAACCACATCAGACGTGCAACTCAGATTGGGTGGTGTGAATCCCTCAGTCCATTCAAACATCTGTGATTGAACTGGAGCGTTGACTTCTAAATGGCAGACCGACAATACGAGGCCCTCCGACCAGTCTACTCAACATGCTGCCTTTTGCTCTGCGGCATTCCTTTACGCTTCTCTATTCTGAAGTGCGATCTCACAGAAGAAGGCGTACCTTTGCTGTTACGCCCGCCCCTCTGCTAGACTGTTCCCCCTGCTGCTTCAGATGGGACGCCTGCCGATTGAGCTTCTCAGCTGCTAGAATGTTGCCGCAAAAACTTGTGTGCAGAACTCTAGAGTGAGGTGAAGAAGGTGTTGAAAGGCAGGATGAGCGGACAGCTGCCCGTTGATCGTGCGACGCTGTGCACCTTTTGGGACCTGGAGAAAGTTGTGGGGGTGTCAGCAGTACCGCTCGTTAAGCTATAGACCTGTGCTTGCGGATTGCATTTGAGTGAAACGACTGGTAGGAAGCCAGTTGCTGTCGTCAATTTCCTGGCATCTTACCTATCCCACTTCTTGCTTGTTGATGTTGCCAAATGGATCGTCGCTTAGACACTCCCGTTTGGAGATAGACAATGAGCATACTGGGGAAATGATTCTACTGGTGTTGCATCCACATGTACTTGGAAGTTATGTAGACATACTGACCTGTCTGGACCTTGCTAACCGCCCAGCCGCATGTTGCACGAGTGGCCAAGACAGTAGCCATCGCCTCTGGCTAAAAACTTGCAGGAATAGTGATTGATTGGCTCCTGAGAAGCGCTCTGCAGAATCGAAACCGTGCACACTCAGAATATCAGATTGGTGGCTTTCAGAGGAGTACGTCGTTTGATTCATGAAATATTCGAGGAAAGAGCAGAATGGCACCCACATTGTGTTCCTCGAGAAAAGTTCGACCTAGGAAGTGCATTTCAGTGCACCAAAGTTGCGCCTAGTAATGCAGCATTTGCCCAGCAAAGATGCGCTTGTGCAAGGGAACATAGTCTCCTCTCAGGGGGCCAATGATTGACGACGGTGCACATCAATTGTCTGAAAATTGAGTGTCTGCATGCAAATGAGGCTAACAACTGGCTATTGGACGGTGGCCGCCAGCTTAGCGTGCAAAAATATAGTTGCTGCTTGAAGTTGAAGCTGATCCAAGGCAAATGTCCATCACACTCGCCGCAGCTGGCATTGACAATGATACTGCAAACATAAGTAGGGAGAAATCTTGACTTACTGCAAACAAATCCAATCCGAGCTCTCCCTCCCACAGCTCTCCGGGCAGCTCCCTGAACAGAATGCGGGGTGCCTTTCAAAGCTACCAGGCGCTCTGGAGCTCCAACTCAGCTTTTGAAATGTTCCTGAGCCTGAGGCTGAACTGATTGTACCCCTGCATGTAGACCTAGCTTGTGCAATTGCATTTGACACCAAGAACACCGGTACCCGTGTCCTCGATTGGGAAGATTGGTAGTGTGTCAATCGATCCAAGATTAGGGTTTGTTTGAGCGCTGGAGAGGAGCCTTTCGTCCGCCACTTCTCTAGCTGGCTCTCCAGCTAGGATTCGGAGAGTCTGCTGGTCACCATTGGCATCATTCTGGGCGGCTGGAAAGGTGTAATCGTTTGCAACGCACTAGAGCTTTCTGGCGTTGAACCAGGTTCAACAGCTCAGCTACTATACTGAGTTTCGTGTTTGTGCAATGCTGGGCTGGATTACAAGCACATATGCTGAAGCAAGAAACAACACTGCTTTGAACGTCAAAGAAGCACCTGATGTCAAGCTCTACGCTTATCAAGATGACACCAAAAGGGGGGGTGCTTGGCTGCCCTCATGCCGGAAGAGTACAACGGCGTTCATTGTCAATCTTCTCCCCTTCCAGTCCTCCTCGCTCGGTATCTGCTTCTCCAAGCAATAATATTCGTCTCCAACGACAGTCAGGGTTTCATAAAAGTAGTGCCAATCCTGCCTCCATGCAACCTCTCCACTCAAGCAAGGAATCAGGCAAAGAATTTCTGCGTCATGAAGCAAAGGTTTCAATAGGATGCAGAGGGATGTATGTAGGATGCAAACGTGGACTCCATGTAAGTAGACAAAGAATGCTGTGTGCGGTTGGTGCCTACTCTTTGGATTGGAAGGCTGTAAACCACAGATGGAAAATTGGAAGGTCCTTGGCGCCTCAACCAAAGGGCCGCTGCGTCGCGTCTAAAGTGGCTAGTGGTGCAAGGGCAAGCTCGGACTATGTTCGCGTTTTGTCAACCCTTCAGACAGACATCCCATTCCCAGAATTGTATGGGGTGAGTCGCTTACTGCCCTCATCATTAATCATGGACTTACATTGTGTGGTCCACATCTTGGGCACATCTTTCGTGGTGACAACGACTGGAAGCTACCAGGGGGGTTAAAAAGACAGTTGCTTGGTGGCCTTGTCTGTGGTTATGACCACCTTTCATCCAGCAGTTTCATGGGAGGCAATGTTGTTGGGGGTTGCAGTGCTGCTGCCATCCCTGTTCTCATAGTACTGAAAGATTCGTGAGCCATGCGATTTCTTACTTCTCTTGTCCCCACTCAGCCAGGGACCCAATAAAGATTGCCCAAATCTCATTCCTTTCCTCACTGGGAAGGACAATCGAGTGGCGTCTCAAATCTCCACCAAATGTCTGTATTAAAGTGGTACCAGATCCAAGTTCGTAATCCCGCTGTGCTTTTCTCCCAGGTTCCGCTTGAGCAGTACATGACTGAGACTCAGCGCATATTCTCTGCCGTGTTTCCTGACACCCACCGCGCCCAGCGCCTTAGCCCCGTAAGTCTGTTTCTTGGCTTGTTCTGTATAACCTTTGATGTCCATACTTCTTAATGTTGAATAAAGTAGGAACAAGACTTTTGAGTTCTTTGATTGGTTGTAAGAACGCGGCTAGAGTTGACGGGCTCAAAAGACTCGAAAGGCAGAGTTTTTGAGTTCGGAAAGCTCCTGATAATCTATCAGCTAGATGGGTATAACCCAGTCCCGGAACCGATATCGTTCCTTTTCTCCTTCTGTTCTGCCGTAGTCCTTCTGGGCATCTTTGCAGGATGACGGCTCTGGCCCAAGTCGACTTTCAACAAAACTGCTCTTATTTTTTTGCAATTGCGTAGACCAGTGTCCTACTTGCAGCTTTGAATCAGGAGGGAAAGTCCTCTGTGGACCAGGCTTCCTGGAAGAACTGTAAGAGGCTTTAACCAGACCAACATGTTCGCCCCAGGAGAAGTCAGCTGATCTTGTTCAGATTGCCCCAAACGTCCTCTGCCTGGGTCTGACTGACTCCTTGCATCACTGCCCAGGAGATGCGATGCATTTCACCTTCCGGTTGGCTTAACTCCAACAGAGAGTCCTCCGAGGAACTCTTGTCGAAGTCCCTTTTTGTGTCATTGGCCCAGGAGTTGTGGCGCATGTTTATTGTTCATCAATGTTAACACTCCTCCAAACGTCCTCAAGAGAACCTCAGTCTCATCGAATCATCTGTGTCAGTCCTTCAGGAGGTGTGGCGCATGATTATTGTCATCAATGTTAACACTCCTCCGAACGTCCTCAAGGGAACCTCAGTCTAATCGAAACATCTGTGTCATTCCTCCTGGCAGGAGGTGTGGCGCATCTTCATGCTCCCCATCAACTTCTTCTTCCTCAGCGTGCGCCCCGTGGTCGACATGCGGGTGTGGGTGCACGACCCCTCGGTAGATGGTCCCCGCCCTGGAGCGACGGCGACCGGAGGAAAGGCACGGAAAATGGTGTGCCTGGAGGCAGTAAGTTTTCAATATCAGATTTGCTTTTCTGATCCAGTCCCGGTTGGAAAAGGAACTACCAAGGCCCAAAGCGTCAACACGATGCTTCTTAGGGAGTTTGATTGGCGAAACAGATAGCTGCAGCTTAAATGCAAAGAATCTAGAGTATGTCGCAAGTTTGTCGCTCCTACGTCGCTTGGAAGCCGAGATAGCTTGCGTGGATTGCAGTGGACAAAGATCGAGTGCTGCCGCCTCTGTTGGTGGCTCTTCGTCTCCTTTTATTGTTGCATGGCCATCATGATTGACAGTCAATTGTGGTCAAAGATGACACGGCTGCCTCTTATGCGCGGGCCCATTTGTTGCTTCTGTTCCTGGTCTTTGACTAGTAGCGGACCCTTAAATTGGCACACACGAAGTCCCTTCGTAACCATTCGAACTGTCAGCATTGGCCCTAGCCCCTGTTGCGTTTGATAAACTCTCTTTGCGAGGGAGCGGACGAGAGCACTTTCTTTTCTTCCGGTCGTATGCCCTTTCAATTGTCTTTTCTATTTTCCATTTCAGACCGAACGCCTCGTGCTTTGTTTCTTTGGTTCTTCTAACAGAAGATGAGAGGTCGAGAAAAAAGTTTCATTGCATAAAGACGCATGCTAGTCAGACTTGCTCCTGCTGACCCACGTCTTAGCGTTAAGCCGAAATTGGATCTTCAGCATAATCTAAATCCAGGATAGAATACTGAAACCAGCCTCCTCGACCTCCCCATCTCCTCAACCTCTCCGCCTTTGTCTCCACCCCGTTCAGCTCTGAATGATTGTCAATGCCTCATTCGATCAGTTGGTTAGAGTGCTGAAAATTGTCAAGAAGAACCTGTCACACCCAACAGAAGCCTAGTTTCCCAAACCTCCGCGTCCTCTTCGCCTCCAGCTCCGGTGTGATCTCCGAAGCCTGGATTACGTGCTCAAGCCAGACGACTTCATCCTGGGCGCAAACGGCGCCCTATACCCTGAGCGCACCGGCCCCGCGGCGCGCCTCCGAGGCAGCATGCACGTCAGCATCAGCCTCGCCGTGCCGCCCGCGCTGTTCTTCACGCCCAGGGGACTGCTGGAGCCGGCGGGGAATGCGGTAAGCTTTAGGATAATGCTTTTTGGGATGCGTGTGCTTTCGTTGTACATCTTGCTTTTTCGTCTCGCTTTTCGCGTCTTCGCTTCTAAAACGGGAAGGGGCCATTGATAATGAGGATAGCTTTTTAATGGCTCCGCATAGATCTTTAGGGCAGGTGGCAAGCCGCATCTTCTCGCCTTCAGAAGTAACGCATGAGATCCATTCAAGTCGAACAGTGCCTACGCGAAAAGCGTAAGATTTTGATTGTGATTCCCGACGAGTACCGTGATTTTCGAGCGCATTCCGTTATCGCCTGCGACCATCCCTCTGGATGGGCAAGACCAATTTGTGGTAAGACCAGGTTGTCGAGGAGTCAGCGCAACTGTCATTCGTTCCGCTTAGTTGACCGTTTCGAAGCTTTTCAATCAACACCTGTTGTATGCTGCGGGCGAATGCGGGAGCTGCTCCATCGGCTACAATGTCCGGCCAATCTGCTCAACGGCCAACCGTTCAAATCACCCCTTGAAAGTATCTGATGCCGGTGCCTGTGTTCAAAGACACGTGTTGAAAGACTGTGTCTGCTGCATATTGTTTGGGTCTTCTGATGGCTTGTCCGTCTTCTTGATTGTTTTTCGGTGACTGACCTTAGCCTACTCGTTTCTGGTCTACCCTGCAGGTCATGGAGCAATTGCTCCAAAACATGAAGAACAAGGTGAACAGCCAGCTGCTGGTGGACTACCGGGCATATGCTCAGGAGGAAGCAGCAAAGCGACGACAAATTCAAAGCGACTGAGTGGAGGAGGCGTTGTCGGCCCCTCATTATTCCTCCTCTGCTGAATGTACCATAACCCCATTCTTTTAGGTGGTAATTGCACGCTGCTTGTGATGTAACGATGCACTTTTGACTGCTTACTGGAGTTCTCGGTCTAGGTCAAGACGTGACGCTGTCATCAAAAATGCAGCCTAGTGCGTCGATTTTTTGCAAGTATGAACTATATTGTACTTTGTCAAATGCAAGACCAGCTGTTTTATTATAAGACCGTATTGCATGTGTTCATCATCAGAGCACTGGCTACGGTGTCAATTAAGCACTTTTAATGCACTGACGCTGCAATGCAACTGGGCGCGAAGACGTGACCTTGCACTGCACAGGGCGGATGCGGCACCGCCGTCCAGAATATGTCGCCTAAATACTTGACGAGTTGGATGCGTTGCAGTGGATGCATCACACTGGCATGTCAGCCGGCCTCAGCAGGGAATTGGGGATGCGTATGCATTCCAAGTATCGCTTACGGTAGTACTTTTCCGACGTATACTGGCACAGCTCCGCGCCAATATTCTATAGAACATGGCATGCACAAAGCTGAATTGATCGACCGTGGCCCCTTACCTGCGTGTGTATTTGCTTCACCAAATTCAACCGCGGCAGGGATGACTTGATCCGGCCAGCAAGGTACGGACGGTCGTGTCCTTTGCCAGCAGCCAGCTGAGCCAGCAGGCTCGACGGTTAACCGGCACCTTAACGGACAGAGTTATCATGCCGCCTTGCATGCATGACGGCATGATGATAGTTGAGCACACATGTGGGCTGCGCACTGACTCAGAGATCGTGCATAAAGAGTCGACATAGCAAGTTGAAAGGCTGGCAGCTGTCGTGACCATTGAAACATTGCGCGCTGGCAACAGCTGCCCCCTCGAACGGATCAATGCAGATCCTCGTCCTCGCCTGGACACTCCGTATCAATATCCTCCTGCGAATCGTACTTCACCCCGCAATATATACAGTACCAGTGTTTGTCTCTTAGCCGTCGAAGCATCCGCTCGAGTATCCGCACCCTGTCTTCGTCCGACACCTCCTCCACCGCGTTCTTCGCCTCTTCCTCTTCGTCTAATGATCTCTCTCCCGGCCGCAGCTTCCGTTTCCGCGCTATCCTCACATCCAGCCCCACTTCGTCTTCTAATACGCTATCTCCTTCCAATACACTACCGTTTCCGTCCTTATTTACACCCTCTAAACTTACAACGTCTCTCCACGGCCCGTCCTCGCCCTCGATCGTTGCGAGCGCCGTTTCTGCGCGCCCGAGGTCGCGCCGCACCTTTCGAAAGTCCCACCGGCCCTTTGCACGGTCCCGGAAGTCGAGGGCCAACTCCTGCTGCTGCCGTTGCCGATGCTCTGCTGCGCGCGCCCTTCGTGCGGCCTGGTCAGGGAGACATTGATTTGTTTTATGAGGTCGAAGCTGGCACATAGCACCCACAAGAGAAACGAACACCTTCGTTAGTTGCACAATCCCGGAAGTCGGGGCTAACCCCTTCTGCGGCTGTTCCCAGGGCTCTGCTGCTTGCTGCAGCCCGAAGTAGAAAACGTAGTTGATCTTGAAAACAGTCCTCATACGTGACACAACGAAGATCACGAGCACAACTGCAGTTGTGGCCGATTCTGCAGATCAAGAGCTAGAGCTGACTGCTGCGCGCCGGTGTGGGCAGGTCACGGTGCCCTTCTCACGATCTGATCAGCTGGATTCTGGAAACACGTTCGAAATATGGCAGCAGTACTGTACGCTTTCAGATAGGAAGGACCCGTTGTATTGGCACAGTGCTTCATGCCACTTGTCCTTCTGTGGCCTGATGAAAAAGACAGACTCGGAGGGGAGGTTCCAGTGCGGTCAGAGAGTGCACAGCTGGCACCAAGAGACGTAGGCGGGATGCCAAATGCGAGTCTGGTGTCGAATAGTCGTTTGCAGATACCTTACATGCGTCCGAAAAGACGCCCTCAGAACGTCGTGAATTATTCGGGTCGAAGGTGTTGTACGTAGTGTCATAAGGTCCAGAAGTTTCTCAGATAAACTTGTCGGCTGGTGAAGACGGAAGAAGTCTCGTTTCAAGATCTGGCTCCTTCATCGAGCCAGGGAAACAGTTCAGCAACAGGGGTGTTCAGGGGACCAAGCCTCGAAGCAAGATCGAAGCAGTCCACTGCCAACTGCCATTCACAGATCCACCAAGTTTCATTCACCCAAGATTCGACATGAGAGATCCGAAACAACTCTTTTCGATTCGAAAACGGCCGAGAAAGGCTTTGAAAAGCAATGCAAGCTTGACGTACTTTTGACAGCCTTTCTCTTCTGAAGCACTTCTCACAAGATAGTTGCCAGACTGCATCCAAGAACCGTGGCAATGTGAACATTCTACATTGGCTGACGCACCTTTTCTTGCTGCTCCTGCTGAATGATCTCGTCTCTGCCCAGCCCCGTCTTCGCTCTTTTCACCTTCAATTCCAGGGGCTCCGTGATACCCCCCTGCTCCGGCTGGCCCAAGCTACCCCCTGGCCTGCCAAAAGAAGGTTCAAAAGTGCTGTAATCTCCCGCGTCACCTTGTATGCAAAGACCTCTTTGGAATTTCGTTTTTGGTCAAGAGCCCCACACCTATCAAACGATGGGGCTCGTCAACGTAGGTCTGCAACTCTGAGAGATACTTTGGAACAATTCAAAGAGCGCATCTAGAAGATGGCCGAAACATTTGCTGACGCCACAAGAAATTTGAGCTTCGGGAAGGGGGCGGGGCGCTGCTGATTCATCTGTGATTTCACCTGATGAAAACCACCTTTCAGAGAGTCGTTTCACCATTGAGCCTCCTCATGAAGAGTGTGAAAAGCGTCAAAGACTCAACCACAGGAAGGCACTTGTGCGGACGAAGTAAACAACCTCAAGCAATCAAAGCAAATTGGTGAAAACAAGCGCCATTTTTGAACTCACAAGCAGTGATAAGTGACTTCCACGGCGACAATCATTATTCTGTTCAAGCATCAGAGACAAATTGGATGAATGAAAGAAAGGAAGTAATGAAGAAAGGAGCAATCAAACTCACTTGTAGCCCATCTTCTCCAGCAGCTTAAATCCAATGTTCCCCTGCGGAATTGCCTGCGCCATGCCCTCTTGCCGCAGCTTCTCTTCTTTCTCGAAAACACGCTCCTTTCGCTGCTGCTGCTTCTGTACAAATGTCAAGCGGGGCTTGGCGCTCTGCTGGGGAAGTTTCTTCGCACCAGAGGTCTTAGAATTCGTGAGCGAAGGAGCGGATTCTGCAATGCCAAAGATGCTCAAATCAGCCATGTAGTCTGGCTCGTCTGCAGGATCCTGGTCCGCCATAGCTGCAAATTGGTGTCCCAGCAGATCTCAGTTCAGATTTTCAGCGAGTGAGCGCTCCTATAATTTGTACGGCAGCATAATGCAAGATGTAGAGAAGCAATTGGGCACCACTATAAACAGAGTTCCGCGACTTGGTCACTCCATATGGAAGGCCAACAAAACTCTGGACAGTTTGAGTTCTGATGAAGGCCCATGCACTGATGCAGCCTGCAGGAGGAGCCGACGGCACATTTGTCATCATGATGATGGTACGACGGTACCATCCGACTCCGAACGCGATGGTAATGGCTCTTTTCACTGGGCGGCAGTCAAGGCGCTAACGGTGTGCATGGACAAAGAGCATTTGATTAAATACCGTCAATCGGACTGACAGATTGACGTGGCAATCCATCAACCATCCGATGGCAGACAAGGTCAAGGCGGTTCTCGAGGCTCTCACCGGGTTTGCGAAACCGGGGCAAAGAATGGATGAATAGACTGGAAAGTCACGCATCTAGTTGACAGCTTTCCTCCTGCGAGCTGGCAACTTCTCACCCGCTTCTTTCTGACGACAGCTCACCTCTCTTGAGCAGCGGCAGTGGCAAATGCGCCAAATTCAATGTTGCGAGTTGTCTCCAGCCGTCTGTCTATCCGCAGCTCGCAGCTCTGCTCTCCTCAAGCAGCTAGCCTATTCACAAGCCCTCACCGACTGAAGGCCAGCGCTATGGCCGCTCCTGGCACTGTTGTTGAGAACACCCTTCCGGGCAGCAGCGGGCTTGCAGCAGAGAATGGGCCTGTGACCAAGGAGGCTGGGTCGGTGGGGCCTGCAAGCAGTACCGCACCCGTGCAGGGGATCAAGAACTTGTCAAAGGTGGCCAATGAGATTGTTCCACATGTCATGAACCTGTGAGTGGTCCTAGTTTCTTCCACCTTTAGGGCTTTGGTGGGCCTCTTTTTAGAAGATTGTGCCGAATGATGCTTCGAAAGATTGAAGTTGAGCTGTTTCACCACAAATGAAACAGTGGTCAGAACCAGGCTAACTGTGCATGCATGCAACGTCCCATTTTCGCCCATATTGAGCTAAAACTTCGTCTTCAGCGAGCGGGCTGATTACCTTCCAACGGCTTGCCTTGAATCTGGACAGCGGGATTTGCAAGGCAGGAACTGTCCAGAAATGCTATATTTTGAGAGCTTGTAGAAGCGCGCACTTGCTGGGATAAGACTCGGGACAACGACTTGCACTGGTTTTGTACTTCAGCTTCTTCAATGTTCCGTGCTCAGAAAACAGACTCAATGAAGAAGACTCCCTTTGACCTCTTGCAGGTATCAGAGCGTTGCTACTGAGTCTGACTACAAGATCTACGCCCCAAATGCTGAATTTGAGGATCCGCTGATGCACGCGATCGGGCTCAAGCAGGTGCAATCGGCATTTCAAGCGATGCCCAAAACGTTTAGCATGGCGCAGGCTCTCAAGAGCGACGTCATCAAGGACCTTGACGCACCGAGCTCAGGAGAGGTGAGGTTTGCGGTTCCGAATGATGTTTGGCTGTTCAGAATTAAATCTTTTTCCGAACCACAAGCGATCGAGAACGCGCCGAGGTCAATAGTTGACAGAGAAGAAGTTGTCAAACAGTCTCTACGAGTTTGGGCATGTCTATTGTCAAGATTCCGAGCACCTATTCAGTGTGATAGTTGAGATAGACTCTGAAAGCTTCACTTACTTGATAACTGTTGCTTTAGGAGTGAAAGCCTTTAGCATCTCAGCGGGCCATCAAAACAATGCGCTTGTAGATCTAAACGCCTTGACACAGAGCAAGGTGGAGTGAGGTTTTATGGGCTTGCGTCAGGACTGGGGGTTTGAAGTTGTGCCAGGCGTGGAAGAACAGGAAAAACCGGCTGGGGAGGTTCCGATTGCGTTTATGGCTGGGAGATTAGATACATGTTTCGAGGGGTCTTGGTTCACAAGTTTGACTTTGCGCTCAGAATCGCGTGAGGAATCAAACAGCAAAGACGATCGGATCCTGCGTTCGCTTTCAGTTATCAAGAGCGTATGTGACATGCAGAATAACGATTGGACAAGTCTGGTGCAATTATGCTATACTTCGTCTCTGTATGTTCTGTGTTGTGGATATGTATACACCATTAGATGTAAGCTCGTCGAGTTCTGCTTTATACCACCACCTTTGCAAATCTTCTGAGCACCGTCCGTCACAATCTTTTCAGAAAATTCTCAACGACCCCCGTTTATGACTTTTAGCCCTGTTTGAAGGAAGATGACAAAGTCCCAGGCAGAAAAGAGGCTCTTCTAGCTTCAATTGCGCGTTGCACAGGCTGTCTTACGACATTCTCGTTCTGATATCTGACCGGTTGATGATTCGCCAGTTAGGTAAGACTGGTGCGGCCAATTTCGGATGTTTTCGATTCCGGACGGGCAATGTTCGATCCAAATTTCGGACAAGTGAAAGCAGGGTTTCACTCAGTGAAACTGCAGTCGATTCGATACCGTTTTAATGCCAAATCGAAACACGGCTTGATGACGTGGTCCCTTTTCGATTTGGCAATAAAACAGTATCGAATCGAC